>VMDR010001803.1:0-110578 GCA_007922815.1 Macrotus californicus
ATTACTACATCTTAACTCAGTATTAAGAAACTTTCATAGATAACTAAATAATTGTTTTAATTATTTTGCAACTTTAGTTATTACTATTTAATCATTATTCCCTTATAGAATCTGAGGAAGTGTAGCCTGGTGCTTGATTTGATTTATTTTTAAAGATTTTATTTATTTATTTCTAGAGAGGGGGGAAGGGAGGGAGAAAGAGAGGGAGAGAAACATCAATGTGTGGTTGCTTCTTGCACGCCCCCCACTGAGGACTTGGCTTGCAACCCAGGCATGTGCCCTGACTGGGAATCAAACCAGCAACACTTTGGTTTACAAGCCAGTGCTCAATCCACTGAGCCACACCAGCAGGGCCTCGGTGCTTTATTTTTGTAGAGCGGACACACTAGACCTGCAGTACCCACCTCCAGAGTTCATTTCATGAGAAAGAAACAAGCATCTATTCTATTTAACTCACTGTCGTTTGGGGTTTTCTGTTGTGTGCTCCTAGACCTAATTTTAACTGACATACCTGAGAATCAAAACTTATAACTCAATTTATGACTTCCAGAAACTCCAAAACAAAATCCTGCCAGGTAAATAGCTTTGATTCTGAAGTCCATGCATATATGCCAATCCCTTTCTTTGTATGTTAAATGGATCCATGACTCATTTCAACTAAATGGACTAAAATAAGCATTATTGTCTTTCCTCATCTTTGTTCCCTTGTGGCTTTCTTCATGCAGATAAAAGAGAGGCTGACTATTATCGTGCAACATGCAGGCAATGTGTAGTACAAGAAGCTTAAGTTGACTTTCTTCTCTGCCCTTTATTACCCATGTGACCCTGAGTAAATAATGTCCTGTATGAAAAGAAAACGGAGTGAGTAAGTTCCTTTTGAATCATCAAAACCCCCACCAGGATTGCTGTGAGAATTAAATGGCATAAGTATGTCAAAGAGCCTGGCCAGTGTCCGACACGTAGGAGGGACTCAATAAATACTTGTGAAATTTTAAAAAAAAAATCTTAACCACAGAGGATACAGCTCCAAAGTGACTGGCTTCTGAATTAATAATGATTTCTTTTTTTAAGTGGAGAGGAAAACTGTGCTCCTCACAACAGAGATTACAGTCTTCTGTACAGAGGTGGATACTGAGGCTGTTGGCCTCGAAACATGAGGGTTGTGAAGTCCAGCTCCCCGATAGGCAGTAAAGACTCACGGGGAGTCCAAGACAAAAGCCTTCATTTGGTGCAAGTTAAAGGGTGCCATAGATCATCTGCAAAGATGGCAGCCAACTACCCGCTTAACTCCACATGCACTTGCACACCCCACTCCTTATGGTAAGAGAACTATTTTTGCTCTCTCCTTACGACTTGCTTTGACCAATAGAATGCAGCAAAGTGGCATCTTGTGAATGGCAGGCCTAGGCCATATGAAGCCTTACTGCTCCTTTTTGCTCTCTTGAAAGCCAGTCATCAAGTAAAGAAACTTAAGCTAGACTACCTGCTGAATGATGAGAAACATCCCGGAGACAGGTCATGTGGAAAAGAACCAATGCCCACTCAATGACCAGCTCTAGGGCCCAAACAACCACCTTCCCAGCCCCAGGCAACTCAGTCCCAGGCACATGCACCACATGCAGCCCCAAGTAACATAGGGGGAGCAGTGACTCACAGCTCCTAGTGACCCACAGAATTGTGAGAAATGCAAATCCTTGTTTTAAATCACTGAATTTTGGGATGGTTTGTAACACAGCAATAAGTAACTGATACAAAAGATGAGAACTGTCCCCTGTGGTTCTTAGACACAGGACACCTGACCCACCACCTCAATGCCTCCTTCCAGGAAAACCTCTGAGCCTGTAACCTCAGAGAAGCTGCCTACCTATAATCTCAGCTGCCCCAGCCCAAAGTCACTCACTTATTCCCATGTACCCACGCTGTTTGAGGTGATTGCTTTATTCCATCCTTTAAGCTCATTTTTTATTATTCTTCTCCCTCTCTTGTGAATTGTCATTAAATGGTGACTAAGAAATAATGTGAAGGGAAGAACTATGAAGATAACCCACACCCCAACAAAAAAGTTTGGGTGAGTTACTCCCCACCAGTTGGCTTTGCCAATTTGCTAAAGTTCTATTTTCTGTTTCTAAGTGAATTATTTGTTACTAAACTGCAGTAAATAACAGCTAACATTTATTGCGTTCTTACCATGTGTAAGGCACTGTGCCAAGCTTTTCAGAAGCAGTATATCATTTAATTTTTTAAACAGCTCTATGAGGCAGATTCTATTCATTTATTTATCAGTGTCAACCAACCGGGCTCTGTTCCACATACAGGGGATACAGAAATAAACATCATAAACAAAGACCCTGCCCTCACAGAACTTGCATTCCAGGGCTGGAGAGAGGCAGTAAGTGTGTAGTGTGTAGGGTGGTGAGACATGCAAACTAAGGAAAAAATTAAACTGAGGAAGAGCCTTACTGAGCAGGCGACATCTGAGCAGAAAATGGTGGTGTTTACCCTGGGGATAAATATGTAGGAAGAGCATTTCAGGCCAGCACGATTCCCTGAGCCGGGAGCACACTTATTGTGTTCTGATAGCAAAGGGGTCTCAATGGCTGGATCAAGATGAGAGGACTTACAGGTGAAGACAAAGAAGTAACCAGGAGACAAGTCAAGTGGGACCTTTGAAGCCATGGTGAGGACTTTGGCTTTATTCTGAATGAGGAGGAAAGGCACAGGAGAGTCCTGAGATCACGTGTTTAGAGAATCCGTCTGTGTACTCCTCATATGGTCAGGGAAGGAGGGATGGTTAGGAGACCAAGGCAGTAAACCAGGTGGAATATGAGGGTGCCTTGCACCAAGGTGGCAGCAGAGGAAGTGGGAAGAAGCAGCCAGCTTCCAGAAATCTTACTGTTAGCACTGTGATGCCCAGTTTACAAATGGAGACACTAAAAGTAGAGTGATACTGCCCAAGATGATACAGCTCATAAAGGCAGAGCCAGAACTCAGATCAGGGCTTGATTTGAGAGCTCATCCCCTGTGCCTCGCTGCCCTACTGCCTCACTTTTGAAACCTCTGAGCTTCACAAGTCAGAAAGTCCACGGGTCAAACTGCCGCAGGTCTACCCTGTCCCATCCACACGTAGGAGAGAAATAGGCCAAACCCCAGGGTCAGTTTAGCAGAGTGTCAAAAGAGCATTGTGCCTTTATGACTTGGATAATCCCTCCCCTTTACGAGGGAAAAGACCCAAAGCCACACTCTTGGATGTGGACAAGCCCTTGGCCCCACATACCACGGGCTTTACCGATCACCCACCATCGCCTGAAATCTGGGTGGATTGCTCTCTCTCTCTCACAGAGGTTGCCAAACAAGTCCTCGTAACTGATTACCTAAAGTGACCAGAACAACAATGTCACAGAACAATCACAGAGAGGATTCATGAAATGGTAAGTCTGCCACGCAGTAAAATTGAATGTCACTTGGGAATGCAGTCTTCCACTAACAATTTCCACACACGGAAGAGTTCTGATTCTCTAACTCTATTTGAAATTTTGTCGCTCGTGAACTTTCACAGTGACACACAAGGATCCAAACGTGTTTGTGTGGGCACTTCTTAGAAGAGATGTGTGTACACGAAAGAACACGTCACCGTAAATAATCAGATGGTCATGACCTTGAGGCACTCTGTGTGGAAATTAAAAGAGAAAACATTCTTAGTATTTTAAAACCTTGTTAAAATTGTCTAACATAAAATATACTTAATGAGAGGAGCAAGTCCGCCTCCCCGACTTTCAGATTTCCTAACCCCAAAGTTGAAAACAAAAGGGCCTTCTCTGAATCTCTCTTCCTCTCCCATTCTCTCTCTCCCCACCCTCCCCCTCCCTTTTCCAAAGCAGAGGACTCCAAGATTTTCAGCTGCAAAGCCTTGGAGACCCCAGAGGTTCAACTGTTAAGAACACCAATTTCCGACTGAGGAATCCCATGCAAAGAGAGGGAAGGATAACTGACAGGACAATTTATTGCCCCCAAAACAACCTTCTCAACTCCAAGCAAAACCGTAATTATTGGTGAGAAAGACACTACCTGTTAACTGGCTGTGAAAGAGGGATTCACAGTGAATTCTCCCTCACAGTAGAGGTCCTCTTGGCAGTCATAAATACAGGTTTTGTGTATTCAGAAGCAAAACTCAGAGGCGCAGAAGAGAGTAAAAAGGATACACGGCACGGGAAGTGTGCCCTTTTCCCCATATTTATTCCAGAGAATCACAGCACCAAGAGAGACCTCTTGAAAAATTCCCTGTTAAGAAAACACACGTGTACCGTGGTAAGGACAAAAACTGAGCACTTTTTTTTTCTTTCTGTTCTTTAAGTAGTTTCACATCCATTGAAATCTCCCACTCCATGTGTGATGGCTTATAGGAAGATAACACTTGCACAAATGAAGAAAACGCTAATACGATTTTCAGTCACAGAGGGCAGCGACCTAACCTTGCCAGAGATAGAAGACATAAAATAGTATTAAATTCTTGTATCTGAGAGAGCTGTCAAGCATTAAGGTAAAACAACACTATGAGATAAGCAGGCACGTAAGAGCACACTTCCCTGATGGTACAGGGAGAAAGGCTAGTTAAAGAGGCTTTGGGAAATGAAAAGGGCAGGGGGAAAGTAAAGGGGTTTGGAAGGAGAACTAGCCGAGGGAACAGAGCTTCAGAGGGAGTGCCTAGGAAAAAAATTTAAAAAAAAACTGCCTGGCAGGGGGACCCTTCTGTCCTGCAGTCCCCACCCCAGGCAGCACATGCCCAGAAGGCACGGATCAGAAACCCACTGAGCCTTCTGCCAAAACTTGGACAGCTTCTTATATATTTGTCCTGGTTTTTCTGATCAAAACGGGTGGCACCAGTGCAGAGGTACAGAGCCCATTTCCCATCTAAGACAGACATGGTCTCCGCATAGGATGTGTCTTTGGAGATGTCTTCGGGGATATTGGGAGTTGGTACATTCTAGGACTAGTGGAAAATGGCTGTAAATAAGAAAGAAATGACTGGATTACAATCTTCTTTTCAGAGTTCCCTTTAGCAGACATGAATAGTGTATACTCACAGAGTACCATGGGTATACCCATAGTATGGAATTCAGAACAAAATGAAACCTAGGGTTCAAATCCAGCCTGTCTTCGAGGAAGTGACAAAGTCTGAGTCTTATGTGCTAAATGGGATTGGAATAACCATACCAAGGATATGCTGTGAATAGGACATTAGGTGATTTATCCAAAGTGCAAAGCATAAGGCCACCACTAAGTTGGTACTCAGTGAGCGGAGTGTCCCTCCTATGCTGCAGCACCTGAATTCGTCACCCTTACCCCCACGGCTCTGTGGGGTTACAGAGGGCTACAGATCAGTTAGCTGTGTTGGTTGTGCCGAGTCTAAAAATTAGAAAAAAAATAAATAAAACATCTAAGGAAAAGAAATAGTTTGTCCCCTGTCAAGAAGACTGAATAATATAGAGAAAGGATAGGGGCAATAAGTGACACCCATCAGCACACCAGCCACAAGCCCTACATCATAGTTGGGGATAACAGCAAAAGCACAGGACGCTCTGTTGTGTGGGGAAAAACAGAGCCAGGTTCAGGATGAACGTAGGGAGTGAAGGAGGAAGGGAAAAGAAAAGCAAGAAAGAGAGCAGGGTGGAAGGAAAACTAGCAGGACCGAAGAAAAGCAAGCAAGCAACACCAGGAATTCCTTAGCTAGTTTGGAAAGCTTTCTGGACATGTGACACATCTTAGACTATTTTTTAATAATTTAGGCATGGATATGAAACCCATTTTCTGCCCCCAGGTACCAGGGGGAAGTTTGTCTTCTGCTAGTTCTTTCCAGCACTCAGGGACTTTAGGTCCAAGGTTTCTTCATGATTGCAGCATCCCGAAGTCTCTCAGGGAACAGGGGTGCTGCTCAGGTTCCACAACAAGAGCCTGGACTCTCTGAACTCATATGATTGCTTTTCTCTAGATACCTTATTGCATTTACCATAATTGCTATGTCTCTCCCCACCTGAGGAAATAAGCACACACACCCCTCCCCCCACACTGGGTCTTCCCATCATCCAAGATATAAATCACACACCTGTAAGTTGTCAGCAGCGATTCCCCTTCCCCCAAAGTCTGTACTGCAGGCAAAGCTGGGGAGAGTGTGGGAGGTGAAGAAAATAACATTGGAGTAATGAGACCTTCCCTCGGGGGCCCATGGGCACAGGCTGAATGGACACACTGAAGAAGGCCTTGAAATCTTCAGAGGGCAAAGTGCAAATGCATACAAGATGACAAAGTAGATTTGAAAAAACACAGCCTTCAGTTCCTCTAGACCACAGGGAATGTTCAGCTCTTTGTGACATGTTCAGGCTTTCCCCACTCAATAAACATAAAGGAAGCAGGACCCAGGACTAGTGCAAGACAAAGAAATCCAGGGGCCTCGGCAACAAGCGAACGGTGGTTTTGTTAGCTGTGAAGAAAAGACCAACTCTTGAATTCCCTCCTTCCTGCTGTGGGAAATGCATAGTTGCTGAAGCCCATTCCATTACCCACGACCCACACACATCATGGAGCGGAAAACACAAGTCTGAAAGTCAAAAGAGGAAGGTAGGGGAGGAAATTGCAAGGTCAAAGTGACCTCCTGGGGAAGTCTGATTATTCGACATGTTTAAAGCATTATCAGACGTCTGGAAGCAGTAGGCACAGAGTGAAAGGGGGAGGGGTCCCAAAAGCTGGAGGAAAAAAAGCTGTAAAGTTGAGAGTCCCTCCTAGAGTTTTACCGAACTGCCTGCAACACTCCTGGGTGGAAGTTAAGAGAGGGCAAATGGGTAAGGAATCAGCCAGCAAAACACAAAAGGAAAGGAGTGTGGAGTCGAGGTTAATTGTGGCCGTCAGAGATGAGCGGTTACATGGGGAGATTCATTTAAAATTAATGAGGCATTGGTTGCATTTTATAGGTCTTCCTAGGTAGGAAGATCATAAGCCAAAGGAATAGAGTGGAAACTTTTCGTGACCAGTCCTCTCAGGACAAATAGACAGATGTGGGGTCTCCACACCAGAGAGGCACAAAGGTGCACAGATGCCAAGTCCCAGCGGTAGGAGAGGGTATCATCAATGTGCCCAGGAGAGGGGGGAAGGCCTTGAGGATGGACATGCTTGACACCTGAAGGCAAACTTTTTGCTCAGCCCTAAGGTTACGTGAAGGAAAGAAAACCTCAGTACCACTGTGCTGGCGCTTCTTCATCTTACTCCCCCCGCCCTCAGACCTAGAAACAGCGTGAACAGGGAGGGGAGGTGTGTTTCTTTGCCTCACCCAGACAGTGCCAATAACTGCTTGGCACAGATGTTCCTAGAATCTGACTTGGTATGGGGGTGATGTCTCTATCAGCATGACCCTCAGTCAGAAAACAGGCTGAACGTTGTATCCTCTGGGAAGGCTCCCCTGAAGCCCAAGCTGAGTAAATTGCTTCCTCCTTTGTATAGTTGGTTCTAATTTTTATTATCTCATTTTCCTGATTTTTTCAAACTACTGTTTGATTCAGGAGTGAGAACTTCGTCTCATTTATCTTTAGCCCCTCCACATGGGCTAATGAAAGCTTAATAAAATTGCCCGTAGATAAAGGAATGAAAGGACAGAGTAGGTTTTTAACTGTGCTAACTGACCAGAAATGAAGATGAGCCAGAGAAAGAGGGAGAACACGGGGGAAAACAAAACACACGCGTCCTAAAGCTGCAGGCTCAGAAGGAAAGAAGATCGTGGGATGGGCAAGACGTCCAGAAACATTCCAGCTGACCTGGGAGCGTGAGACTACAAGCGCTGGGCTGGGGAAGGAGTCAAGAGAAGAAATTGAAATGAAAAGACAAAGTGCCCGTCTGTTCTTATTGGATCAAAGTTTCCCAACACCTGGAAATAAACACGCATAAGACTGTCAGAAACCAAGGCATGCAGATAGTCACAGTCTCATTTGGTTCCCAAATGATTTGGTCCTGAAGGGGACCAAAGTTTTCCTTTTTGGGATATTGATTTTAAGCTGGTTATTGAGGAAAAAGAAAAAAATGACTCAGAAAGATCCTCTGACCCTCCTCCTTTCCTGCCCAAGACATTCAGACAGAGAAGCAAGCTTCAGGAAGGGAGCCTTGGCTTAATCACCTTAAGAATCTTCACCCCAGCATTAGTCAGGAAGCCTCCAGGCCTGTGAGCTAGATACCCACGGAGTCCCATTGTTTCTGAGTTGCTTAGCAAGGCTTTTCCTGCCCTGTCTCCTTTGTCCAAAACGGCTTACCTACCCAATGTTGCCTCACTGTTTTTGGAATTTCATGCTTATGTGAACTCCCTATGCACATGTATTAAAACTTTGATTTTTTTTTCCTGTTAATCTGTCTCTGTTGATTTTATTATCAGCCCCAGTCTAGGACTTAGAAGGTGGGAAGAAAAGTATTGACACATTTTTTTAGCCCCCACAGCCTAATTTGAATGAACTGTGGTGGACAGGAAGGCCCCAAGCAGGGGCCTGTTTACTAGATCCCCACCTGTGTCTCATTGTTTCTGGGTTGCCTAGCAAAAGTTTACCTGCACGTGTCCTCCTGCTCCTCCTCAACTACCTGTAAATTGCCTTCTTCCTTGAGATCCCAGACTCCTACCTCCCTCTTTCTCCTTTGTCCAAGTGACATACGTACTCAATTTTACCTCACTGTCTTCGGAATTTTCATGCTTCTGTGAATTCCTCAAGCATATGTGTTAAGATTTGATTTTCTCCTGTTTAATCTGTCTCAGTTCATTTGATTATTAGCCCAGCCAGAGGAACTTAGAAGATGGGAGGAAAAGCAATATTTTTTTAGCTCCCACAGCCCTAATGCTGAGATGTCTAAAATTGTAACTAACTGTTTACTACTCAATTTCTCATCAAATCTACTTTATGAAGAAAGCTGAAATAATGGGGGGAAATCATGATATGTATTGAGTAGCTCACTCTTTTCCTCTCTAAGCAAGAGAAACTGCAGAGTCTTCAGGTAATACCCACAGTCAAGAATATAGGAAATGAGTTGTTCAGATGAGTACTTTGAATCATCAGGATTCAAAGTAATAAAATACACTCAAGCTGCATACTGATCAACACTTTCTTCTCAGAAAACTGCTTCAGAAATTTCAAGCACAGGCCCAGTGGCCAAAACACCTTCTTCCTTTTTATTCTATTGTATTCCACCCACACAAAAATAAACACATCGTGAGCCTCCAGGGTAGAAAAAGAATGTCTTCTATTTCTTTCATAAGCTTCCCTTCCTCTTATTAAAGGGTAGGCTCCTAGTAGCTATTCCAGGCCACAGGACCAAGGCACAGTGAGTATAAGGGAAGACAGGTGGTTTAGGACTGCTATTATGAGTGTAAACCTGAAAGCCAATAGGAATTGAATGGAGAAAACCCATAAAGGCCACTGAGAAGCTTTGTCTTAACTCTGTAAGAAATAGGAAACCAGGAAGGAGTATCAGGGAGGGAGTCACGAGGCCTTCATCTCAGATAGATGACTCTGCCGAGGTAGATTTGAAGGCAGCCAGCCTAGAAGCCATTGTAACAGGACAGGCAAGGGCTGAAAAAGAATTGAGCTGGGCCCAGCAGGATGAAGAAGGAAGAGAGGTGTGCAGGTGGTACATGCCAGGCCCTGCAGGGAGTAGTGAGAAGATCACACGGGGCTCTGGGGAGGGGCCTGACTGTGGGTTGCTTGCAGAACCAAATGTCATTATTGAGAGGGTTGGTAGACCTGGAGGTCAGACTTACCTTGTGGGTAAATGTGGAACTTTCTTCTACGAAAATAAATGTCCCCACTGTCAACCATGTTGGGCCACAGAGAATGAGTGAACTTTGAACTTGGGGAAGGTATCAAAGAGAAATTGCATCCAACATTTGTTTTAAAATAGCTAGACAGATTTTACTTGAGTGGCTGCGATCGGGGAGAAAGACTTCAGTATAAAACTCAGCTCAGCTCCAAACGCAGCAAAGACAGCTGCAGATTTATAGCCAGTGGGCAGCGGTACGAGGTCAGCAGATGGAAACTTACTAAGAGGAACTTGGTAAGATAATTCAGCCTGCATGTCAGGGGTGGTGGATACTCTCACTCTACTGGGCTCAGCAGGCCAATAACAAGGCCCAGTTGAGAATAGGGTTCAAAGGAGCCTGACTAATGTTTGGTCAAGGAGGGAGCCCTTGTCAGAGGAGAGGACCATTTCTGCTCCACAGGGCAGAGGGCCCAGTGAAGGGGCCTGGAGAACCCTCTGCACATACATGGAGGCAGCAGGTAAGAGATATGTGGCAAACTGCTAGAAGCCAGGCAAGGACCTGAAGCCAGGTTTGGGGTCTAACCTGAGAGAACCCACTGCTGGGGTGAAAGAAAAACAAGTGAGCATGCCACCTGGAAAATTCCCTGATTGAGGGAAAGGGAGATCAGCAGAGCATATCAGCAGAACCAACAAGGGCTGAGTCATATGTCAGATTTAAATTACAGGATCCCACCAGGGTGAATTTGTAGAGCAAGTGGGCTTTCGTTGGGATATCCAGAAACTATAAGAGTGACCCTTACAGAAACACTGAACTTCCTCCATCTGGATGTAGTAGGGTTGGTCCTCAGAGTAACTGTGGTTGGAACATTACAAGAAAAGTGACTTTACCTTATTCTCTAAACTTGTGAAGTAGGGCATTCTGGCTACCACAGATTTTATCTGTATAAATGTCCTATGTTCTAGGGACCAATTCTACTAACACAAATTAGAACTGTTTTTTGCTTATAGGGTAGGAGAGAGCAAAGTCAACCTAAACTCAAGAGAAATATTTTCATTTGGGGGCCCAGGAGACTCCTTTGTCCACCCAGGCCCTGGAGATCAGCAACACAGTCCTTGCCAAGTGGTTCTTCCAGTGTTCGAGCTAAAGTTACAAGCTAAGGGCTCAGCTTGATTCAATTCAGCATGTTGCAATCCCTTTCCCAGCCCCCACACCCAGCTTTATTATATATGATCAAGTGACTTTGAATGAAACTGTCTCCAAGTCCTCATTTTTATTTCATACTGACAATATTATTTTTATCAAGCTCATATTTCAAGAAGCTTTATTCTACTCTGACTTTCCTGAACCAGGGGAAATTATCTTGTTCCTTCCCTTGGGTTTGAAAGAAAACCTTTCCATAACTAATGTTTATCAGCAGCACAATTTCTTTTGCAAGAAATTGAAACCTCTTTGACACAGCAAGGAAAAAAACACCAGGGTGAGGATGATAGACACTAAGGAAAGCTTTAGGGAAAGGGAAGCCCGTCTTCCCAGGCTCTGCCCTCTGTGTTTCCTCTTGGGCCATATGCTCTCGGAGTTTAGCCAAGAGTGGTTTCAAAACAGGTAACAACCAGGGCAGCCTGGAAACTGACCCATCAGAATAGAAAGGGGTCCCTGCCTGGATTCCTGCTGAGCAAGCTTTAACATTTCCACTTCTGGATCACGGGAAGAGCCTGGAAGGGTAGCAAAGAGGGTGCACTGTTCAGGGTTCTCCAGAACAGAAGTAATACAAGGGACAGAGACAGAGAGAGACTGAGATTTTAGGGAACTGGCTCCTGCAATGTATACGAGCTGACGAGTCTGAAATCTGTAGGACAAGCCAGTAGCCTGAAAACTCAGGCAGAATTTGATGTCACAGTCTTGAGGCAAAATTCTTTCTCTGGAAAACCTGTTTTCACTCTTTAGGCTTTCAAGTGATTACATGAACCCCACGACTTTATCGAAGGAAATCGCCTTTTCCTAAAGTCGACTGATAGTAGATGTTAGACACATTTATAAAACAGCTCATAACAGAAACACCTAGATGAGTGGCTGACTGAATAACAGGATACTCACTAGAGCCTACCCAAGTTGAAACACAAGAATAAGCATCACTGGTGGCGAGGGGTGGGGGGGTGGGGGGGGGTGGGGAGAGGCGGAGGGGAGGTCACTCAGGGGATTTGGAGCAGCTGCTATTGATCACCACATTTTACTATTTTAAATAGTTGCCCTCGTGTCCTTTCCAAATGGGGCTTCTATAAAAGCTCATCACCCTTTAGTAGTTGGAGCTGCAACTTTTTCTCCTGGTTCTATGCATGTGGCTTCACAAGGGTTGCTGGTGTGGAAAGCAGGACAGAACGGGGCAACCCAAAAGGGGCCTCCAGGAGCAGGTCCTAGGAGGAGCTGCTCGTCAGTGACAATGGACTGTCAAAATGTCATTGGTCCTCATCACAAAATTCTGCCTCCAAATTTCATACTCACTCCCAGGTCACTTGGAGGAAACCATCACCATCACCCTGAGAGGAAAAGCAAATTTACTACTATTCTGATAGCAGTAATAGCTCCTCCTTACTGAGAACCTGCTAAACAATATGGTATGGAACCTCCAATAATAACATTTAAAAGGTAAGCATTGTTACACCCTTTCTACAGAGGAAAAAACTGAGACTTCAAAAGATCAAATAGCTTATCCGATACCATCTAGGTAGTAAGTAGGAGTGCTGGCTGACGGTTCTAACCAGAGTGGGCAAGTAGTTTTCCTTGTTGCTAGTTCATCTCTGATAAACAAACCTCAGACACTGTTGCTAGAGCTAATGTTCGAGAAGATCCATGAATCCTTGGTTTTGTTTTGGTTCTGCAAAACTCATACTTTTTTTTCAGCTCCGTCAATCTAATGCTGAAGTTTCTAATAGAATGCAAACCATGGTTGATTCTCTAATCCACGTTATTTTCTATTAGCAATGAGGTGACTAAAACATTTATCAGCATGTTCTGCCGCTGTGTTAATCTGAATGACACCCTCCTTGCCCCCAAAGCAATAATACTTTGATTGCAAACTATTTTCCTAACCAAATATACTCTTTCCCACAGAGAACCACTACCGTGGAAATGTACACAATAAATTCATTTTTGCGGCATTGCATATCAAATTTGACAACATAAGTTTGACATTTGGTGAAAGTACATCTTTGTTTACACCCTCATAAGAAGACTTGCTACACAGCATTTTCCCCAAACATTCGTACAGCACATATTTTATGCTGACATCAAAAATGGGAGGAAAAAGTTATCTTGCCTTTGATTTTGCTTTTGGCTTTATGATCTTTAGATACCTGATGCAAGAGTCTTCATGAAGTTAAGAAAGGTACCTGGAGGTCAGGTTGTGATGAAAAATGATTTGCAAGTGCACAGAGGATTCACTGTGATGAGTTTAGTCCTAAGGGTCCAGCCCCCTTTTGCATCACCTCTAACCACATGTGTTCCTCAACATTCTTTCTGGTGCCAAACTCCATTGGAAAGATTGCTCTGAACTGGATTCATGGGAAACAAACTGGACTTATTTCACTGTAAGACATTGGACCACATATAATAAAATAATGCCGAATTATGCTTAGAACTAGAATATAGTTGGTTCCGATTTCTTGTGACAAAAGAGTTCCAGATTACAACCAAAGTGTACAATGTGGAATGAATCCCTTCTTATTTTTAGATATTATAAATACTTCTAGAATTATGTTATTTGTAAAAGAAATTCTTAATTTTACTAGGCCTTTACCATATTACTGTTCCCTACAGGGTGGGATTATATAAAAAAGGGTATGTTGGACACCATCCAAAGATGTATATTTATTGAGGTTGCAAAAAGGGCTTCTTATGAAATGGTCTCATAGTTGATTCCAAGGCATAAAAGTCAGGTAATGTTTCATAGTAAGGCTCCAGTAAATTCCTTTTAAATATCTACTGAACTCCATGTTAACAGCTTGCTATTGACAAAGTAATCTGTCATTTTACTCTCTCTTCAAATGAGAAGTGCCTCAAGGTTACTTCTGTTTTAATCTCATATATGAAGAAAAACAGAGAGAGAAGCCCTACTTTCTGATATGTAGATAAATTCTAAATGACTCAAAAACACATTTCAATCAATCATGTTTAAAAACATGCATAATGTGCAATTGAAAGTATATGTTCAGTTGATATATCCTGAATCATTCTCTAGTATTTCTCATCATCACTTTAAGCTTAGACAAAAGGCCAACTAGAAATGATGTCCTCCATTTGTTTCTGCCCAGCTATTTGCAGAGAAGCTCCTTTGCCCCATACCTGAGCAGGAGCAACGAGGTTGCAGAAGTGCATTGTGATGATCCAGTACTGGAGAAGCTTAAATGCCATTATAAGATGATATATGCATTTGCTTAACAATTACCAACAATACAGATAATTGTTAAGCAAATGTATATATCATACCAAAAAAGGACAATGAACACTCTATCACACATCTATGTGTTTGTCTCTTGATTCATCCATTAATTCATCTTATTTTTTTAATGGATTTCAAAGTACATTGCAGACTTACACCTAAAAACATCAGCATACATAGCATCAGTTAGAGTTCAATATAACAAAGAACGTTGAATATGATCAAATTTGGCTGTGAGAAAGAACCTACTAATGTCAGTGGGGAGGATCATATGTTAGACAAAGTCTCAGAGTCTGGGAACAGTGAGGGCAGCCAGCCAAAGTTCCAGAGAGAGATGATATTGTCCTGGACCAGGGCAGGGATAGAGGGGGTGGAGAAGAGAGACAGGTGGACTGTAGAATTGATGGCTCTTAACAATTTATTACATGGAGGGTGGGGTGAGGGCACAGGAGGAATTCATGGTAACTCCAAAATTTCTACCTTGAGCAACAGTTCAGAACTGACTTTAGGAGGGTAAAACAAATTTAGGGGGAAGGTTGTGAGTTGAATTTTGGATGTAATGTTGGGATACCTCTGAGACATTAGATAAATAAGCCAGTAAATGATAGGATAGAGAGAGGTCTCAGAGAGACAGATTGGAGAGTCAGCAGCATTTGTGGTATTAAAAGCTTTTGTCTAGCGAGATAGAGTATGCAGCCAGAGCCAAGAACAGGACTTGAAGTAGCACGTGGATTTAAAGGGCTGGCAGTGGGCGAGGTGCCCATAAAAGAAACTGAAAAGAAGCAGTTGGTGAGGAAGGAGGAGAACCAGAGAGAATAGGATCTTGGGAATAAAGGAAAGAGGCAGTTTCAAGAAGATCAACTTGTCAACGGTACAAAATGCTGAGAAGTCAAAAAGATGTGCCTACAGAGTCTATGGGATTGTCAACCTGAGGGTTGATGGTGACCTTGGTAGAAAATAGTTTTCATGGAGCTGGGGAAGTGGAAGCCAAATTTCAGTGGGCTGGGGATTTGATGCAAGATGAGGTCATGGAGACAGTGCATGAAGACTAATTGTTCTAGAAATCTGGCCACGAGAGGAAAGAGAGAGGTGAGGCAGACACATTTAGAGAAGGATGAAGGTCTTAGGAGGATCTGCCTTACAAGCAGAGCACATGGGCCATACATAAATGAATGCCTGTGCTATTTAGTTAACCTAAAACACTTGGCCTTGCATTGACAACTTTTATTGTGTGCATGTACTATTTCCCTGTTAGACTTAAAACTTCCATAAACAAGTAGACTGTATACTACACTCATAGTCTTATAGAACATAAAAGCTCCAACATGTCAGAAACCATTTACTACAGCCCATCATCTTGTGATTAGAGAATCTAAGGCCAAAAAAGTGAGTCACTCAAGGTAGTGCACAGAGAAATTGGTGAGGAACCACCACCGTCTGCATTGTGTTTTGCAATAAGGAGAAAGCTCAATTGTCTAGAAATCCCAGGCTGGGAACCATCTCAAAGGTATAGCCCCTGATGACATGGATTTTTTTCATGTGCCTCATAGCAATGTGGCCATCTTTATCTAAATAAAACAAAGCCCATTTCCACTCTTGTCCCCAAATTGGAATTGCTTTGTTTGTACAAAATATTTGGGCAACGTACTCTTGTGATTCTCATCACCTCTCTATTTTGCTCACATCTGCCCTATGTAATGTTAAATGGGAGCATTTCCGTGTTGCTAGAGAGGGACTATTTCTGATTTTTCTGGCCTGTCAATAGCAGAGAGATAGTAGAGCTTCCAAAGGAATCCCTGCCTTCAGAGATCCACATATTTTCAGGAACAGTATTCTATGAATTAATTTTGGATTTCCACTAATAAATGGACTTGGGCCAAATCTTCTAACCTTTTTAATTTTCTATTCCTGCTTCTCTAGCTCCCTCTTCAAACTCCTTTAATTAGCTAAATTTCAAGCCCTTTTGAATCACCTAATGTAGTTGACCTGTGCGGAGAAAGAAAAGAATGAGATAAACCACTTTTGGGGCCACTGATTTATTACACAGAGAAACTTCTTCTTAGCTCCCCAAAGTTATCTCTTGTCCTTTGGAAAGCACAGTTACTTTCCACTTATTCTCTACTGATGTAAAACAGATTTTTATTTTAATCTTAGAGGAAGCTCTATTTTGCATTGGTGGGGGGGGAGATGTTTTCCTGGTAAACCACTACAGTCACTTGGCTGTGCACCCCTGCATTGGACTTGATCTCTGCACCGTACTACACTTGCAAAAATGTTATTCTGTAGAAATGGCAAGAAAAAGGCTCTACAAGCTGAACTAATAGCATCTGCCTCTCCAAAATGCCTTAATTGTATTGGCAAAAAGAGCATTTCTTATTTTTAATGACTACATACTTTAACTGGATTGTTGGAACAGTGGCATTGAAAGGATAATGACAATGTTAGACTCAAATAGATTTTCTTAAAATAATTGCTTTCCCCCACAGAGTGCTGGCACGGCACTAGTGAAATGCCGAGGGGTCAGCAGGTTCTCCAATGCTGCCCATCAGAAGACTGTCTCTTTCTGACCCATTCTTTTTTTTTCTCCTCATCCACACTCATCCCAGTTTTATTAGCTATTGAATTTTGTTTTCATACCTGTATCACAACTGATTCCTTTTTTTAATGGTAAATGTGTAGCTTTCTCTACAGGCCAGCAGTCACTGCTTCTTTATTTTGCCTTGATGAAAATCTTTTTATTCGGGGAGTCAAACAAACATTCATTCTTAGAGTCAAACAAAATCAAAACATTGATTTCAAGAGCCTCACCATCCCAGAAATTGACAGGTTGGCCGTGAAATCACAATTCTGCGTGTTCTGCTGCTTATCTGGGGTGAACCTAAGAAGTGGGGCAATGATCTGCACGAACTTGGGGCCTCCAACTCTTGCTGAGAGGGAGGCTGAGTCAGGGCTGGCCATGCTGCCTTCTGGGGCTGTTTTTCTGGGGCTGGGTGTGGCAGAGAGCCTGGTTTGTGTGTGGGTGTAGAACAGGCTGCCGTGAGACTACGAATATGAACCAACAGGGAACTGAAGGCTGTGTCTCTGAAAAAGGAAGCCTCTAGAACCAAGGAGAAGTCTAAAATGTTGAGGCAGAGAACTGAGAAGAGAGAGGCTAGACAGAGAGGTACGACTTAAAATGATCCCTGGAGACAAATGCATGCAGATGGAGAGAGCACTGGAGAGTTGCCCGTTGCTCTTGCTGGGTGAGGAGGAACTGGTTTCAAAAATCACCTTACACAGCAGAGAAATTAGACTACACATTTGTTGTTTTATGTCCAACTCAAGCTGAGGGAACTCATAAACTAATGCGGAATATACTTAATCTGTGTGAACATGGTAGCTCGCGAGTGGTGTAAGTACAGTCAGAGGGTGAAAGACATTAGCTTAACTTTGTTGACACTGGACTTCAGTTCAGCCAGTGTCGTTAGACTGGCAGACCACCTGGGCAAACCTATCCACATTGATTATTTAATAGCTTAAATCATATAACAGGAAGTTCCCTCTTTCCTTCTCTTTAGAATTCTATTCCAGACACACAATCAAGCCTGTGAGTACCAGGTTTCTCCCTAAGTGATGCATGAAGGATAGAGGCAGGAAAATTGAAATACTTTTCTGCTATGTTACCTTTTCCACCCATTTGTTTCTAATTTATCAGCCACTTATGGGTTACAAAGAAAATTCCCCACAATGTATTGCTTGGAAAGATGATGCAGAGAGTTTGAGAGAGAATCGCTAATAAATGGATGGCAAAGGGCTGTGTTAATACAGAGCGCAAGTGAAACGCACAATGAGGAGTGGCCCCTTCCAGGTCACTCACCCAAGAAAAGGCGAGAACTCTGGATGTCTTATTCCTCATCTAACAGACTCTGGTATACAAAACCTAAATAGAGCACGTATTTAACCCTACTTGGGTGCTTCCTGAAGGGGTCCCCATTTATTTCTGCCTGATAGTCTAAGCAAGGTTAACAAAGTAAACAAAAAATAGAGCGGTGCTTCTCAAGCTTTAGTGTGCAAAAAGTCACCTGGGATCTTGTTCAAATGAAAGCTGTGAATCAGTAAGTCTAGGATAGGGCCTGAGATTCTGCATATCTATTAAGCTTCTAGGTGATGCCAATGTTATTCACCCAAAATGCTGCTCGAATCTAAAATGTTTGGAGAGGTACACAAATTCTTTTAGTCACTAGAATTTCAATGTTTGGAAAAGACCATCTCTTCAGGAAGATAAAAGATGTGTCTGTGTGTGTGTTTAAGTTTTGGGTTTTTTTTTTTGTTTGTTCATTTTGTTCCTAGTGATCAGGATGCAAAACCAAAAACATCCAGACAGAGATGCCTAGAAGGCAACTGGAGATGTGGAATTGAAATTTTGGAAGGCAGTAGAGCTGTGGATGATGTTTTGGAAACCACCCATGTAAACATGTCAGTTGGTGCCATGAGTATGAATAACTCCATAGATAGACTAGTTAGGTAAAATAAACAGAGGGACCTCAGACTCCTCAGTTCATGCGTATTATCATCATTGGTACATGCAAAGCCTCAGTTTTGTTTAATGTTTTAAAATTATTTCATTCAACCATCCATTTCCTTCTAAACCCATCTTCTTTACCACAAGCAATTTTGTAATGTGTTTGGTGGGTAGCCTTTTATTTTGGTAAGTGTTCTTATATAATGTATCTTATTTCGTGTGCATGATTTTTTATTGAGGTATAACTACATGTAGTAAAGTGAAATAACTAATTATGCAGCTTGTTGAATTTATACACACAGATACACCAGTGTAACCAACACCTAGCTCAAGACAGAATATTTTCGGCTGCCGTGTGCACACATTTTTAATTTCCATAAGTGATGTTGTAGAATAGATATTATTCTGTTTCTTACCTCATTCTACAGCACGACATTTCAAGGTTCATGTATGCCTCTTTGTGTACCTATTTGTTTCCAACTATTTCAGAGTGTCCCTTTCATGCACCTGCCATAACTTCTCCAACAGCTTCATTGCCTCCCACTCCTTTTACCACAAATAATGCTAGAATGAACATCTTCATTTATGTTCTCTTATGGATTCAGATGAGATTTCTTTCTGGGATATATAGCCTGGAAAGTGATGACTGAGTCATGGGGTATACACAGTTAGCCTAACTGAAAGTTGACAGATTGCCTTCCATAATGGCTCCACCAAACTGCAATTACAAATACTTTATTCCTAGCATCAAATTTATGTGGGGTTTTTTGAATGCTTACTTTGTTAAACTGGACTCAAGGCAGCCAGGTTTTATTAGGGTTACATTTAGATTTTGCCTGTGAATGGCAATTTAGTCATTCACTGAATATTTATTGAACACCCACAGTATGCCAGGTACTCTTCTAGGAGCCGGGAATGCAGCCATGAAAAAGATAATTTTCAACCCAGATGAAATTTGTGTCCTAGTCATTATAACTTTAAGTGGGTGAGATACCCTAAAAAGAGAATATTGAGTGTGTAAAAAAAATCCCCAAGGGCAAAACTCTAAGAAACATAAAAGAATTTAGGGATATATAGAAAAAAAAAACCCTGAAGGGAAATTTTAAAAAATGTTCTTAGAGGTAGCAAAAGAACAAAGAGAAAGTGTTGACATAGAAACCAAAAGAAAAGAGTGTTTCAAGGAAAGCAGTCTACAAATGGCATAAAAGCTCTGTCCAGAAGGTATCCAGCCATGTACTATGAAAAATAGAGACATTTATTGAAGAAGATACAAGATACAAGAAATACTGTACATAGATAGGGCAATGATGCCTCAGTCCCCTTCAAAGTAGGCACTTTGGGACCTCACATAGTTCTCCCAGTTGCCATCAGCTGTCCCATTGTATTTTCCTGAATCTCATCAACGGTCTGAAATCTCTTCCTTTTCAAAGGTGATTTTAGTTTTGGGAAAAGCCAGAAGTGGCAGGGTGCCAAATCTGGGCTGTAGCGGGGCTGAGTCACCTGGGTGATTTGATGTTTTGCCAAGAAACTCTACAAGAGGCGTGATGCATGAGCAGGCGCATTGTCTGATGGGGCTGCCAATCACCAGTTGCCCGTAGCTGTGGCCTTCTGAATCATCTGAATAATTTCCAGAGAGGAATGTTCAAGGTTAATGTAAAACTTGATTCAGATTCATTGCTCTGCTCACTCAATCATTTTGAATATGACGGCCACACAGTACACATGCTCACGCAATGGCAGCCCCCACCGACTAGTACAGTGAAGTTGTCATTGTGCATGCATGAGCATTCCAGTCCACTCTCCTTGGCTGCCAGGTTACATCATTGTCATGCAAACCGTTCTCATTATATTAACAATGGCTGGACATTTTCCGGACAGATCTCATCTAGCATTGCCACTATTATCATTTTTTTTTTCATTTTGGAAGATAGTTATTTTTTTCATGTTTTTATAATAACACATAATGGTTTTTTAGAAATAATTATAAGATATTTTAAATTTATATTATGGTAAGTTGATAGATATAATGCACAAAATAAATAAAAAACTCTTTGGGGTCCTTAATAACTTTTTAGTATATAAAAAGATCTTTAAGCCAGAAAGTTTGAGATTTCTGTTCTAGGACTTTGGACAGAGCAGTGGGGAAGTTGAATTGACTCCAGATAGTGGGGAGGGAACCCCAAACTTGCCAAATGGCAGGAACAAGGAATGAGGGCCAAAAGAGCAGAGTGTATTTGGAAAAGGTCCAAGTAGGCCCGAGTGCAGGAACAGAAGATCACAGTTGTAATGCAACAAGAAATCAAAGTTTCAGGGTGGTGTGGGGCCAGGGTGGGAAGGACTGTGAACCCAGCATGTGGGATTCCTCCTGAGGTAGTGGGAAAGCACTCACAGTTCAGCGGCCACATGTGGGATGGTGATGCCCAGGGGCAGGGAGCTGAGTCAGAGTGGCGGTCCTCAGGCAGGAGGCAATGAGGAGGACCATGTCCAGGTCTGCAGAGAGGAATTGTGAGAATACAAAGGTCCATCACATGGGACAGATATATTACAGAAAAACAACAGCTCTACATGCTATACAGTGACCAAGGGAATAGTGAAAGCAGTCAGACAAAGGTAAAGTCATAGTTGTGTCCTGTGTGACAGCAGTGATATGACATCTGAAGCTATCTTTCCAACTGTGTGATGAAAACATGTCCACTTATTCCCCACTCTTTCATCCTTTTTTAATTCTACAGACTAATTTTGTCAAATGCACACCAATTTGCAAAATTCTTGTGTCAGACCTGAGTTCCACTTTTCTGGAATAATCGGAAAAATTTATATCCTTGATCACTAAGCAGCATGTACATCAGAATTCAAAATTTATGCTGTGTTCTAGAGGGATAGAAGAGCCAGGTCTGTCTACTGAGGGGAGAAGGAGTTTCTTGGAAGAAAAAACAAAGCATACCAAAAGGAGAAAAGAGGGTTTTAAAGCTTTCAAAAAAGTAGAGGTCACGGGCTTGGTCTAGGGACATTGTTGTCATTTAGAGGGGACATGACTGAGAACCCTAGAGTGTATACTGTCCTGTCATGCTCCAATTCTCCACAAATGACTTGTGTCAAAGACTTCTTGGTAAGCAATCACCATATATAATTTTGTTTCTTTTTAGAGAGAGGGGAAAGAAGGGAGAAAGAGAGGGAGAGAAACACCAATGCCTCTTATATGCACCCCAGCTATGGACCCAGAGACTGAACCTGTAACCCAGGCATGTGCCCCAACGGGGAATTGAACCAGCAACCTTTCATTTTTCAGGACAATGCCCAACCAGCTGAGCAACACCAGTCAGGGCCAATGCTTTACGTATTTTTTTTTTAATATTTCAAGGTTTTACTTATTTTTAAAGAGAGGGGAAGGGAGAAAGAGAGGGGGAGAAACATCAATGTATGGTTGCCTTTCACATGGTCTTCACTGGGGACCTGGCCCACAACCCAGGCATGTGCCCTGACTGGGAATCGAACCGGCGACCCTTTGGTTCACAGCCCATGCCCAATCCACTGAGCTACACCAGCCAGGGCCCAGTGCTTTGTATTTTTGCAAATCTTTTTAAATGTCTGGCTTACTAGAAGACAATGAGATTCTCCTATCTGCTTTTGCATTTAATCTTTTATGACAGATTGATTGAAGCATATGAAGAAAATCCAGCCTCACAGAGATTATACTGGGTTCAGGGAGAAGAATTTTAATAGTCTTTTCAGATAATTGTGGACATCTTTTTTTCATACTATTCAAAACTGAAAAAGTAATAGTTTCTCAAAAGTTAACTGCAGTGTGGAATCTGAAACCCTATTAGTAAACATTTGTATTCTGTTATATTAAAATTCATTGGTCTATCTTGCACTTTGAATGGATCTTTTATGTATTTATAATTTTATTGCATTAAACATTGACCACTTGGAAAATATTGGTTCATGGAGTTACACAGAACTTCCAAATATTGACACATTTTATTTAAGAATATATATATATATCCCATACATTCATATCACCTCCAATTGCACCAGAAAATTCTTCAAGAATTGAGAAACTGTCAAGCTCATGGTGATGAATACAAGTTTTCCAGAATTCTATCTTTTACTTGAAAGCTCAAGTTTTCTAAATGGTAACAAAAGTGTCAGTTGCTTTCCTTGAAGTGATAGGCTCAGTTTGTTCATTTCTAAGAAAAGGTTTGGCCAATACCAAAGTCTGAACAACTGCGGTTTATCTGTCAGTTGTTGTGGTAGGCAGAAAAAAATGCCCTCCCTGTACCAAAGATATATTCACTTCCAATTTCTGGAACCTGTGGGTATTACTTTATATGGTAAAAGCTGTGATTAAGTTAAGGGTCTTGAGAAAAGGGTTATCCAGATAAGCCCTACATTCAATGACAAGTCTCATGTAAGAGGGAGGGAAAGAGAGATATGAGACAGAAGATAAGACACAGGAACCCAAAGAGGAGACTGAAATGTAAAGATGCAGAGACTGGAGTGATGCTGCAAAAATCCAAGGAACTCCAACGCATGCCAATCAGGATGCTACACGAGGTGAAGAACAGATTCTTCTCCAGAAAGAGTATGGCCCTGCCAACACTATAATCCCAGACTTCTGGGCTCTAGTACTGCAAGAGAATAAATTTCTGTTGTTTTAAGCCATCAAGGCTATGGTGATTTGTTCAACCAGCCCTAGAAAGCAAATCCAGTCATTCTTGCAGGTAAAAGTTGGTGTTGCATGAATAAGGCTGCTAGTGTAGCTGGCAGCTTAGACAATCACACAAGTACCTTTCCTCAAGATGGTCACTATATTTCAATACGGAGCAAGGCCCTTATGCACAGTCCTCATTTCGTCCCTCCAGGTACTTCAAATATGTGTGTATTCAAGAATTAAGATTTCATAAAATTAGAAATTTGTACTTCTTCATCAAGGACACTTCATTGAAGCTGCCTTTTTTTTACAGCAGGGTGTGTGGCACTGAGAACACTACTGGTATGGTGGGTGCCAGGGCCTCCGTTCACGCTAAGGTACCAGTTTTACCTCCTCTCACTTTTGTCCCCCAGGTGCACAACCAACACAGACAAAAAAAGACAAATGACATTTTTAGCATCACTATGAAAACTGTTCTGACCCTAAGGATCCCCTGAAAGTGTCATGGGCCTCCGGGGTGTGCAGACAACATTTTGGGAACTGCTAAAGCAAGTGTAGCCAGAAGTTAGTTTATAATGTAGGTGGTGGTTATACTGGTGTTCACTGAGCTAGTTTCTACATTTTAAAAAAATTTTTCATAATAAAATGCGTGTGTGTTGGGGAGGGGGCAGTTGTACATATGTAAAAAAAAAGTTGTTAGATCACTTTGCGTTGCCAAAACTGAAAGGTAAAATTATCAATCGTGGCCTGCTATGTTCTGGCTCTGGGCTCCCTGTCTGGCCTCATTTCTGGTCCCCTAGCCACTCTAACCACCTAGCGACCTACAAACAAACACTGGACTGCAGGGACTCATCCCCGTGCACTCCTGTCTTTCCTGTCCCTACACTTTTTCACATGCTATTCCCTAAGCCAATATGCTGTTCTCTCTACTTGTACCCCTCTTTGTCTTTCAAGAAAATGTAATTTGGTCTTCAAGTTAGGGCTCTAATACTTGTTCTCCTGAGGAAGCCTCCCTTTCTCCTCTCAGACTGACTTTGGGGCTTCTACTTCTAGAGTTGGATGAAAAGGCAGGGCAGCTGCCATCTGGCCAGGACACCAACAAACATGGGATGCCAAATGTCACAGAAATAAATTGGAGGGATAATGCCAGTTAACTCGGGTTTCTATGGGTGACTGTTCATATAATGGGTGAAATATAGGGTACATAGTGATCCAAACGGGACCATTCTACTTGCCCACTGACCTCTCTCTCATAATCATTTTTGCCCTGGACATGAGAAGTCACTCTAAACCAACACAAGCCATTTCTGAAGTCATAGGTGGAACTTGCAAAAACTATGACCCACCAGGAACAGGTGGGTCACGTTACTATATAAACCTTAAGCACCTCAGTATGCCTCCCCTAAAGTGGCCTGCTTCAAAAACTGCAGATCCAAAAGGTTAAATCGTTCTGCTCTAGTCAATGTCTGTCAGAAGTCTCTTATTCTGAACAAGAAGGAAAAAGTAAACAGTTTTTATTAGTAGAGAATCTTTTTCTCTACATACACGTTGATTACAGGTTGAACAGACATTGAAGGAATATTCGTGTGAAGAATGTCAAATGATTAACTGGCCTGGGACACCGTGTGTTTTCAGCTAGTCCTGCCTTCTTTCATCTTTCTCTTACTTTACCCTTTCTTCCACTATAGCACAGCACTGCAAGCTAATTCTTTAGATTTCTGTCTACCCAGTTGACTACAAGCTCATTGAAGGCAGGAATTATCTGTCTTTGTGTTCCGCCCAGTGTCTGGCACGTAGGACATGCTCAGTAATTATTTGTTAATTAAGGGAGAACATGATGGTAGGAGAGGTGCTGGCACATTAAAAAATTCAGGCATCCGTCATACAAATTCCATCTACAGTACCTGCATTGATAATAGAAGCAGAAGTCCCAAAGAGACAACCCAGCTCCTTTGGTGATCCACTCAATCAATCAACTATTTGTTGAACAACAAACACCAGCAACTCGCCAGCCTCAGAGCTGAAGGCGGAGGGAATGAAGAACAAAACAAGGTCCCTGCCCTTCTGAAGTGAATAATGCCAACTCTGCAGACAGCCATGAAGCAATTCGAGAAAGATTAAGCGTGTGGCGTTCCATAAAACAAAAGCCAGCAGAGACCCTTCAGGGGACCCAGAGTTTGAATGAAAGATGCTACAGAAACCTGCTCTTTTATTGTGCAAGAATTGAATGCACACAATGGAACTAGGGAATCTGAGGCCCAGATTTCCAAGTAAGCTAATAGGCCATGCATATGTGACCAAAAGAAAACAGTGAAGTCAACAAGAGAGGACAGAATTCTAAACAGCATCTATATATAGTGTATCCAAATGTCTATTTAAGAATGAGAATTTTTTAAAAATTCAATCCTTTTCTGTGTAACCCATGAGCCAATCAATTGTTTCTCCACTCCTAAGGTAAATTTACCACTCCTCACACCCAGGAGAGATTCACAACAATAAAAGCCACAATTTGTGAAGTCATTTTATATGTTATGTAATTGAATCCTCACAACATCTCTAAGCATTGCAATCCTTAGACCTAGCAGCCAGAGTCCCTGCTCCGGGCCCCGCACTCCAGAGGCCCCATGCTCACTCTCCTCTGGCCATGCCCTTCCCAGGAATCAAGAGGCCAAAGCAGTGGGCCACCCAGAGTCAGCACCCCATCACTGTTAGGGTGGTTGCCGGATGTAACAAATACAGGATATCGGATTCAATTTTAATTTCAGATAAACAGTGAGTCATTTTTAAAATAATGTTCCATATTTTATATATAACATAGATAATGCCCCATATTTTAATAGACAATGTGTACATATAATATATATCTCAGGATAGTAATTTCTTTTGCTCTTAATTCAATCTTGATTTTATTTTTTTTCCATTACCATTTAGTCCCCTTGTACCCTCCTCATACCAGCAATCACCACATGGTTGTCCACATCCATGAATCCTTTTTCTTTTTTGCTCAATCTCTCTACCCCCTAACCTCCCCCCACCCCACCACTAGCTGTCATCCTGCTCTCTATCTATGAGTCCGACCTGATTTTCCTAGTTAGTTCAGTTTGTTCATTAGATTCCACACATGAGTAAAAGCATATGGTATTTGTTCTTCTCTAACTGGCTTATTTCACTTAACATAATGTTCTCCAGATCCAACCAAACTGTTGCAAAGGCTAAAATATCTTCTTTTTTACAGCCGAGGAATATTCCACTGTATAAGTGTCCCATAGTTGTTTTATCCACTCATCTATTGATGGACACTTTGGTTGCTTCCATATCTTGGCTATTGTAAATAATGCTGCAGTTAACATTGATGTTCCTTCAGATTAGTGTTTTGGTTTCCTTCAGATATATTCCCAAAAGTGGAATAGCTGGGTCAAAAGGCAGACCATTTTTTTTATTTTTTGAGGCATCTCCATACTGCTTTGCACCATGGCTGTACCAGTCTGTATTCCCACCGACAGTGACAAAGGGTTCCCCTATCTCCACATCCTCACCAGCACTTGTTGTTGGTTCATTTATTGATGAAAGCCATTCTGACAGGTGTGAGATTATATCATTGTGGTTTTAATTTGCACTTCTCTGAAAATTAATGACATTGAGCATCTTTTCATATGTCTATTGGCCATCTCTATGTCCTCTTTGGAGAAGTGTCTATTCAGGTCCTTTGCCCAATTTTTAATAGGACTGTTTGGAGTTTTTTTTGGTGTTGAGTTTTATAAGTACTTTATAAATTTTGGATATTAATCCTTTATCAGATGTATTGACAAATACATTCATCCATTCTGTGGGTTGTCTTTTTACTTTGTTGATGATTTCATTTGCTGTGCAAAAACTTTTTAATCTGATGTAGTCCCATTTGTTTATTTTTTCTTTTGTTTCCATTGCCTGGAGAGAAGATATATCCAATAAAATATTACTGTGAGGAAAATGCCCAAGATTTTGCTACATATGTTTTCTCCTAGTATTTTTATGGTTTGGGGTCTAACATTTAAGTCTTTGATCCATTTTGAATTTATTCTTGTGTGTGATGTAAGAAGGTGATCTAGTTTCATATTTTTGCACATATCTGTCCAATTTTCCCAGCACCATTTATTGAATAAACTCTCGTTAGCCTATTTATATGTTTGCTCCCTCTGTCAAATAGTAATTGACTATAAAGATGTGGGTTTGTTTCTGGGCTTTCTATTCTGTTCCATTGATCTATGTGTATGTTTTTATGCCAGTACCATGTTTTTTTATTACTATGGCCTTGTGGTATAGTTTTTTATTAGGTAGCGTGATTCCTCCAACTTTGTTCTTTCTGAGGATTGCTGTTGCTATGTGGGGCCTTTTGTGGTTCCATATAAATTTCTGAAATACTTGTTCTAGTTTTGTGAATTACATCATTGGAATCTTGATAGGAATTGTGCTGAATCTATAGATTGCTTTAGGTAGCTGGACACTTTAATGATGTTAATTCTTCCTATCCATTAACACGGTACATGCTTCTTCTATTTCTTTCTTTAGTGTCTTATAATTTTAAAAGTGCAGGTCTTTTACTTCCTTGGTTAGGTTTCTTCCTAGGAATTTTAGTCTTTTTGAAGCAATTGTGAATGGGATTGTTTTCTTAAGTTCCCTTTCCGTTACTCTGTTATTAGCATATCAAAGTACATCTGACTTCTGGATACTGGACTTCCAGCAAGAAGAAGACATAGGTAGATACACTTTGCCTCCACGCACAATCAAAAGAAGGATAACAACAAATTTAAAAACAAAAACTAACCAGAACTTCCAGAAAATCTAACTGTATGGAAGATTGACAACCACGTAGTTAAAGAAGAAACATTCATCCAGACTGGTAAGAGGGGTGGAAACGGGCAGTAAGGCAACAGCTGGTGGATGTGACAGTTCCATATTTGTGTGAGGATAAAATGGGAGGAACAAATGGGGAGCAAGACAAACCATACAACCTAGGGTTCCATCACAGGGAAATAAAGCCTCAAAGCTTCATGATGTAAAAATCTGGGGGGGTTGTGGTGGTGAGAGAAACTCCCAGCCTCACAGGTGAGTTCATTGGAGAGGCCCATGGGGTCCTAGAATGTACACAAACCCACTCACCCAGGAATCAGCACCAGAAGGGTCCAATGTGCTTTCAGGTAGTAGGGGAAGTGACTGAAAGTGGGGTG
Organism: Macrotus californicus; assembly: GCA_007922815.1. Lineage (NCBI taxonomy): Eukaryota > Metazoa > Chordata > Mammalia > Chiroptera > Phyllostomidae > Macrotus > Macrotus californicus. Next base: position 28,576 of record VMDR010001803.1, read on the forward strand.
AGAGCCGAGCAAGCAGCATTGTTCCCTCTCAGACTACTCCCCCACATATAGTGCCATAACTCAGTAAAGTGGGTTACCCTGCCCTGGAAAATACCTAAGGCTCTGCCCCTTACAATGTAACAGGAACACTGAGACAAAAAAAAAAAAAAAAAAAAAAAAAAAAAAAAAAAAAAAAAAAAAAAAAAAAAAAAAAAAAAAAAAAAAAAAAAAAAAAAAAAAAAAAAAAATGTCCTAAATGAAAGAACAGATCAAAACTCCAGAAAAATAAACTAAGTGACAAGGAGATAAACAACTTATAACATGCAGAGTTCAAGACACTGGTAAGCAGGATGTCCATAGAAATGATTGAGTACCGACACAAAATTCAGGAAGAAGTGAAGGCTATGCAAAGTGAAATAAAGAAAAATATACAAGGAATCAACAGTAATGGGAAAGACACCAGGACTCAAGTCAATTATTTGTAACAAAAGGAAGAAATAAACATTCGACCAGAACAGAATGAAGAAACAAGAATTCAAAAAAAAATGAGGAACGGCTTAGGAACCTCTATGACAACTTTAAATGTTCCAACATCCAAATCATAGGGTGCCAGAAGGATAAGAGGAAGAGCAAGAAATGGAAAACTTACTTGAACAAATAATGAAGGAGAACTTCCCCAATCTGGCAAAGAAAATAGACTTCCAGGAAGTCCAGGAAGCTCAGAGAGTCCCAAACAAGTTGGACCCAAGGAAGCACACACAAAGGCACATCATAATTAATTAGCCAAGATTAAACATAAGGAGAATCTTAAAAGCAGCAAGAGAAAAGGAGACAGTTACCTACAAAGGAGTTCCCATAAGACTATGAGCTGATTTCTCAAAAGAAATCTTGCAGACAAGAAGGGACTGGAAAGAAGTATTCCAAGTCATGAAAAACAAGGACCTACATCCAAGATGACTCTATCCAGCAAAGCTATCATCTAGAATAAAAGGGCAGATAAAGTGCTTCCCAGGTAAGTTAAAGGAGGTCATCATCACCAAGCCCTTATTATATGAAGTGTTAAAGGGACTTATCCAAGAAAAAGAAGATCCAAAATATGAACAGTAAAATGACAACAATCTCACAGCTATTAACAACTGAACCTAAAACAAAAACAAAAACTAAGCAAACAACTAGAACAGGATCAGAATCACAGAAATGGAAATCACATGGAGGGTTATCATCAGGGGAGCAGGTGGGGAGAGAGGGAGAAAAGGTACAGGGAATAAGTAACATAAATGATAGGTAGAAGATAGACAGAGGGAGGTTAAGAATAGTATAGGAAGAGGAGAAGCCAAAGAACTTATATGCATGACCCATGGACATGAACTAAAGAGGAGTGGAGGAATGTAGGTGGGAGGGGGAGTACAAGGCAGAAGGGGATGAAAGGGAGAAAAAAATGAGACAACTGTAATAGCATAATCAGTAAAATATACCTGAAAATAAAAAATTGCAAATGATTTCTGGATATTAATTTTGTATCCTGCTATTTTGCTGAATTCCTTATCAGGCCTAATAGTTTCTTGGTGGAATCTTTGGAGTGCTCTCTATACAGTATCATGTCAACTACCAATAATGACAGTTTTACTTCTTCCCTTCCCATTTGGATGCTTTTTGTTTCTTCTCCTTGTCTGATCACTATGGCTAGGACTTCCAGTACTATGTTGGATAAGAGGTGAAAGTGGACATCCTTGTCTTGTTCTCGATCTTAAGGGGAACACTTGTAGTGTTTGCCCATTGAGTATGATGCTGGCAGTGGGTTTGTCATATATGGCCTTGATTATTTTTAAGTATATTCCCTCTACTCCCACTTTGCTGAGAGTTTTGATCATAAATGGGTGCTGGATTTTATCATAAGCTTCCTCTACATCTATTGATATGATCATGTGGTTTTCATCTTTCATTTTGTTTATGTGGTGAATCACATTTATTGATTTGTGAATGTTGCATCAACCTTGAGTCCCCAGGATAAAGCCCACTTGATCATGGTGTATGATCTTTTTGATGCATTGCTGTATTCAGTTTGCTAATATTCTCTTGGGGATTTTAGTGTATATGCTCATTAGGGATATTGGCCTATAATTTTCATTCTTTCTAGTGTCTTTATCTGGTTTTGGAGTTAGGATAATGCTTGACCTTGTAAAATGAGTTTTGGAGGATTCCCTTGTCTTGAATGTTATGAAATAGTTTGAGAAGGAGAGGTAGTAGTTCTTCTCACGTTTGGTAAAATTCACCCTGAAGCCATCCGGTCTATGGCTTTTATTTCAGGGGAGTTTTTTTTATTACTCCTTAAATTCACTAGGTTTGATCTGTTTATTAATATTCTGTGATTCTTCTTGATTTTTGGAAGATTGTATGTTTCTAGGAATTTATCCATTTCATCCAGGTTGATCACTTTGTTGGCATATAGTTGTTCAGAATATTTTCTTACAATTCTTCGTATTTCTTTGGTGTCAGTTATTATTTCTCCTCTTTCATTTCTGATTGTATTTATTTGGGTTCTCTCTCTTTTCTTCTTTTTTTTGAAGAGTCTAGTTAAAGGTTGTCAATCTTGTTTATCTTTTTAAAGAAAAAGCTCTTGGATTCATTGATCGTTTGTATTGTTCTTTTAGGTTCTATTTCACTTATTTCTGCTCTGATTTTTATTATTACCTTCCTTCTAGTCACTTTGGGCTTTGTTTCTTGCTCTTTTTCAAATTCCTTTAAGTGTAAAGTTAGATCATTTATTTGGACTTTTTCTTGTTATTGGAGATAGGACTGTAATGCTATGCAATTCCTCTTTGGATTGTTTTTCCAGTGTCCCAGAGATTTTGGATTGTTGTGTCCTCATTTTCATTTGTTTTGAGGTATCTTTCAATTTCTTCCCCAATCTCGTTGTTGGCCCATTCATTGTTTAATAACATGTTATTTAGCTTCCATGTCTTTGTGTGCTTTTTAGTGTTCTTCTTGTGATTGATTTCTGGTTTCATAGCACTATGGTCAGAGAAGATGCTTGATATGATTTCAATCTTAAATTTATTGAGACTTGTTTTGTGTTCTAACATGTGCTCTTTCCTAGAAAACCTAACATGGAAAAGTCTATTCCATGTGCACTTGAAAAGTACGTATATTCTGCTGCTTTGGGACAAAATACTCTGAAGATATCAATTAAATCCATTTGATCTACTGTGTTGTTTAAGGCCTTTGTGTTCTTCTTGATTTTCTGTCTGGAAGATCTATCCATCGAAGTCAATGGAGTCTTAAAATCCCTGACCATCACTGTATTTCTGTCAATCTCTCCCTTTATGTCCATCAATATTTGCTTCACATATTTAGGTGCTCCTATGTTGAGTGCATAAATGTTTACTGGGGTTATAGCCTCTTGTTGGATTGTTCCCTTTATCATTATGTAGTGTCCTTCTTTGTCTCTTACTATAGCCTTTGTTTTAAAGTCTATTTTGTCAGATATGAGTATTGCTACTCATATCTTTTATTCCTTTCTATATGCATGAAATATTTTCTTCCATCCCTTTACTTTTAGTCTGTGTGTATCTTTATATCTGAGATATGTTTCTTGGAGGGAGCATATATATGAATCTTGTGTTCTTATCCGTTCAGCTACCCTATGTCTTTTGGTTGGCACATTTAAGCCATTTACATTTAAGGTGGTTATTGATAGATATGTATTTGGTCACACTTTATTGTTAGACTATTTTCCTTTTTGTTTGCTTTCTCTCTTCTTAAAGCAAGCCCTTTAACATTTGTTGCAATACTAATTTGGTGTTAACAACCCCCTTTAGCTTTTTCTTGTCTGGAAAACTCCTTATTTCTCCTTCAATTTCAAACGATAGCCTTGCTGGGTAAAGTAGCCTTGGTTGTAGGTACTTGCTTTTCATCACCTTGAATATTTCACACCACTCCCTTCTGGCCTGAAATGTTTCTGTTGACAAATCAGATCACAGTCTAATTAGTCCTCCATTGTAAGTAACTATCTGCTTTTCTCTTATGGCTTTTAGGATTCTCCCCTTGTCTTTAAGCCTTGTCATTTTAATTATGATGTGTCTCAGTGTGGGCCTCTTTGGGTCCAACTTGTTTAGGACTCTGAGCTTCCTGAACTTGTGTGTCTTTTTCCTTCACCAGATTAGGGAAGCTTTCAGTCATTATTTCTTCAAGTAGATTCTTGATCCCTTGTTCATTCTCTTCTCCTGCTTTTTCCATGATGTGGATGTCATTATGCTTTATGTTGTCCAAAATGTTTCTTAAGCTTTCCTCATTTTAAAAAATATATATTTTATTGATTATGCTATTACAATTGTCTCATCCCCCCACCTTTATCTCCCTCTGCCCTGCACACTCCCTCCCACCCACATTCCCCCATTTTGGTTCATGTCCATGGGTCATACATATAAATTCTTTGGCTTCTCCTCTTCCTATACTATTCTTAACCTCCCCCTGTCTATCTTCTACCTACCATTTATGCTACTTGTTTTCTATACCTTTTCCCCCTCTCTTATCCTCTCACTCCCCCGCTAATAACCCTCCATGTGATCTCCATTTCTGTGATTCTGATCCTGTTCTAGTTGTTTGCTTAGTGTGTTTTGTTTTGTTTTTTAGGTTCAGTTGTTAGTAGCTGTGAGTTTGTTGTCATTTTACTGTTCATATTTTGGATCTTCTTTTTCTTGGATAAGTCCCTTTAACATTTCATATAATAAGGGCTTGGTGATGATGGCCTCCTTTAACTTACCTGGGAAGCACTTTATCTGCCCTTCCATTCTAGATGATAGCTTTGCTGGATAGAGTCATCTTGGATGTAGGTCCTTGTTTTTCATGACTTGGAATACTTCTTTCCAGTCCCTTCTTGTCTGCAAGATTTCTTTTGAGAAATCAGCTCATAGCCTTATGGGAACTCCTTTGTAGGTAACTGTCTCCTTTCTCTTGCTGCTTTTAAGATTCTGTCCTTATGTTTAACCTTGGCTAATGTAATTATGATGTGCCTTTGTGTGTGCTTCCTTGGGTCCAACTTGTTTGGGACTCTCTGAGCTTCCTGGACTTCCTGGAAGTCTATTTTCTTTGCCAGATTGGGGAAGTTCTCCTTCATTATTTGTTCAAATAAGTTTTCCATTTCTTGCTATTCCTCTTCTCCTTCTGGTACCCCTATGATTCAGATGTTGGAATGTTTAAAGATGTCATAGAGGTTCCTAAGCCTTTCCTCATTTTTTTGAATTCTTGTTTCTTCATTCTGTTCTGATTGAATGTTTCTTTCTTCCTTCTGCTCCAAACTGTTGATTTGAGGCACGGTTTCCTTCCCATCACTGTTGGTTCCCTGTACATTTTCCTTTATTTCACTTTTCATAGCCTTCATTTTTCCTCCAATTTGCAACCATATTCAACCAATTCTGTGAGCATCCTGATTACCAATGTTTTGAACTATGCATCTGATAGGTTGGCTATCTCTTCATCGGTTAGTTGTATTTTTTCTGGAGCTTTGATCTGTTGTTTTATTTGGGCCAGTTTTTTTTTTGTCTTGGCGCACCTGTTACATAGTAAGGGATGGAACCTTAGGTGTTCAACAGGGTGGGGCAACCCACATCACTGCATTGTGACACTATACGTGGGGGAAGGGTCCGAGAGGGAACAGTGCTGCTTTCTCTGCTCTCTGCCAGTTTTCAGTCACTTCCCCTGCTACCCACAATCAAATTGGGACCTTCTGGTGCTCAATCCCAGGTGGGTGGGTTTGTGTACATCCTAGGACCCTTTGGGTGTCTCCAGGAACTCTCCTATGAGGGTGGGAGTTTTTCCCACTCAACTCCCACAGGTGTTTTTAGTTAGAGGCTTTGAGGCTTTATTTCCCTGTGCTGGAATCCTGGGGTATATGGTCTATCTCACTCCCCAGTTGTTCCTCCCAGTTTATCTGCACACGAATGTGGGACCACCCAGTTTGCCAGGTTTGCCCACACCAGTCCACCTGCCACCGCCTTTCTGCAGGTCCTACCAGTCTGGATGAATATTTCTTCTGTCCATCTCCACTCCTCCTACCAGTCTGGATGAATATTTCTTCTTTAACTCCTTGGTTGTTGGACTTCCATACAGTTCAATTTTCTGTCAGTTCTGGTTGCTTTTTGTTTTTAAATTTGCTGTTGTCCTTCTTTTTTTGTGCAAAGAGGCACAATGCATCCACCTATGCCTCCATCTTTGTTGGAAGTAGCTTTCCTCATTTTTTTAAATTTTTTTTCTTTTTGCTGTTCTGCCTGGGAGTATTTTTTTACCTTGTCTTACAAATCACTGGCTCAGTCCTCTGCTTCATCTAACCTACTGTTTGCTACTTCCAGTATATTATTTATTTCAGATATTGCATTCTTTATTTCTGACTGGTCTTTCTTTAAGGTTTCTATGTCTTTTTTCATGCTGTTGAGTACCCTTATAATCATGACTCTAAACTCTCTATCTCATAAATTGCTTGCCTCCATTTCATCTAGCTCTTTTTCTGGATAATTCTCTTGTTCATTCATTTGGATTATTTCTTTGTTTTCTCATTTTGACTGCTTCTTTGTATTTATTTCTATGTATTAGGTAGATATGCATAGGCCTTTGTCAGATGCTGCTTGTGACTGGCCCTGGTTAACCTATTTGAGCTATCAGCAATCCAAATGTGTAGCACCTTCTGCTGGGCCTGCTTGTGTGCAAAAAGAACCAGGCTGTGCACCAAGGCTGGCTTTTATCAGCACCAGGCCCTGGGAAGGGTCAGCTGAAGTCTCATAGAGCTCCCAGAGATATGTCTTAGTTGTTAAACTAATTAGTATATAGCCTCAAGCTGTAATCAGCAATCCCCCCACTTTCCCCAGCATCCTCTGCACCTGAGTGACCCTCCCTTTGTTGCCCACAGGATGGCTTTTCAGAGAGCATCACTGAGGAAAGGGAGGCACCAGAAGTAGCTGTTTCCCCTCTCTCTTCCCCTCATTCCTAAAGATAACATTAACTCTCATTAGGGAACATCTATCCCTTACAAATCTGTCCCATTTTTCTCTCTGAAACTATATCATAAGTCAAAATATTTAAATCAATAATAATCTTAAAAGTTAGGATGTTAGTTACAAATCAATAAAAAAAAAAGACAAAAGTCCTCCCAGTAGATTCTGCTGGGTTCTACTTTAGGTTCTACTTTATAGTATTCACAAGATGCACAAATAGGCAAAAGGGCATTTAAAGAAAGTTCAAATTCATTGTTATCCAAATAAATGGCCATTACTTTTCCTTTAAAATTATAAAACAAAACACTTAAACTTCTAAGACATGGTTTTGGCAACAGTGCATTGAAATGGGCATTGGGCATCCCTGTGTACTGCCAAAGGAAGTGTAAACTGGAGAGATGTCTCTGGAGAGAAGTTTGTCGATTAGTATCCAGAGCCTTGAAAACATTTGTATTTTCTGACCTAACAACTCCATTTATAAAAATTCCTCATGAGAATACATCAGACAAGCACTTGAGAGTTTCACAGCTGTGCTATAAAAAGAAAAAAGAATAGTGTAAAACAAATGAACACTTAACAATAGGAGGATAACTAAATAAAATTTAAAACATGAATATAATGGAAAATTGCTGTCATTGGAAATCAAATTTTCAAGAGAATTCTCAACATAAGAAAAATCTGTCTTCATTAGGATAGGCTAGGTTATGATGTAGTAACTTCAAAATCTCATAGCTTAACACAACAAAAAAAATTTTCTTGCTCACATTCCACATCCAAATGAAATTAAGCAGGCAAGGATGGGGAGGCCCTCTCTACATCATCACCCAGGGCCCCGGGCTCTCAAAGAAAATATGACAACCATCTTAGCAGAGAAAGAGACCACTTCATCATCCCACACAGGCATTGCATATTCAGTCCAGAAGCAACACACCTTATTTTTACTCACAGCCCATTGGCCAGGATTAGTCATAGCTCTACCAACCTACAGAATGAGTGAAAAAATATAATCCTACTATGTGCCCAGGAGGAGAGGTGAGCTAGGTACAGGTAGCATTAAAAGTTTCTACTATTATATTTATGGTATAATACTAAGAAAAGTGGAATATAAACTTGCATATTTAGCACAAAACAATTTTAAAGAAGTATTTATGATGGTCTCATATTTGTATGTATTCATGAAGGAAATCCACTGTAATAATACAGAGATCTGGGTTGTAAAATTACAGATGATTCTTATGTTCTTCATTAAGCTCGTTTGAATTTTCCAATTTTTCTACAAAGAACACATTAATTACAATGAAGGGGAAACAAATGTTATGTCTCAGTATTATTCATGCAATCTTGGGTTTTGTTGCCTTCAGAAAACAAATTTTTCTTCTCCCTAGTTCAGCAATTTTTTTCTAAGTCTCAGCTCCATCTGTAAAATGGGAATCATATGACTTGCTCTCCTGCTACCCATAAGGGAGCTAACTGAGAAGTAACCAATAAAGATTTATTTATCTGAACATTTAGTTCAACATTATTTGAATCAAAAAAGACATCTGCATCTGGAGAAAAATATGCTAATTAGACATAAAACATTATGATGCTTCCTTTAGAACTGGTAATTAAATTGTGTCACTCTACAGAAGAGATTAGATAACATCCTGCTACCAGTTAGCCAAAAGATGTGCCCAATTCACTTGGCTAATCCCTAAGGAAATATAAACCTTATCAAATACTTCAAGCTTAAGAGGGAAAAAAAGTAGCTCCGAATATTCACTCTCATAAATGAATCTAAAATGAATGGATTTTATTTCTTGGTTACCAAGTTCCTTGTTGCTATTCCTGAGTCTTCTGGCGTTAATACGTGCGCCAGGAGCTTTTTGTCCCCTCTCTGAATCTTTACTGTTCACATGGTCTGTTGATGACAACCAATGCAAAGTTATTTAATACCTTATTTCAAAGACAAATTTCCTGGGTTAGGGCTTATTGCCCCACACGGACAGGGACTCTCCTGGTCCTCTCACTTTTCTCTCTGTGCCTAGCCCAGCACCAACATAACTCAGCTCTGCTTGATAAAGACCTCTCAAGTTGACCTCAACCCTTCAGGGGAAATACTAAGTTGTGGGTGTGATCCTGGTCCCTTCCTCAAAATGCACCTACTACAAGGTCTCTACGCTCCTGCTTATGCACCCACACTGATTACAAGTGGGAGCACAGTGCAGCATGGTCCTCAGGAATCAAACTGAGATTTTATTACTAAAAAAACCCAAAACAAACAAACAAAAAAACACGCATGCTCTATCTATTTAAAGAGAAAAGATGTAGTTTTACAAGCCTGTCAGCCCACCATCTTCCAGTGAAAAGTAAAAAGAAAATGTGACTGAAGGAAATCCCAGAGCATCAGGGACAGATGGAAGGCTGGCGTTTGGGGTCTGTTTTATTTTTAATACGCTCCACTAGCCAAAGGTCTCCATCAATGTGAGGAGAAATTAATTAGTGGCAGCATCACCACTGTAGCATAGTTTAATTGCTGGTATGACAGGGATGGGGAGACATAAAGCAAAAGAAAGGGATTATCACAAAACAGATGAAGTTTTAATTAATGGTGTCTTGAGATGTCACATCTTCTGGAACAAAGTAAGAATGACCTCTTGTCAGGTAACTGATCCAATGCCATATTCACTGTTCAACGGCACTGTTTGCTTTATCCATATGGTTCCCAACTTGAGGGGGAACAGTGAAGAAAAATGTAGAGAAATGTTAAGGTGACAGGAATGCTCTCTGAGCCTCATCACGCACCATCTCTGCAGGCCCAGGGACACAGAGCCCGGTGGCCCTAGCTGGGTGATACGTGGGCACAGCGTGCGGTTTTACTAATGCCTTCACATTGGCCTCAGGTTGTGCAAAATTGTGCATTTTTGATACATGGACCACAATCCTACATTTTAAATGATTACCAACCCCTTTTGACTTCTTAGCTGTAAGGACAAGATTTAATCATAATGTTTGGCTCTGTGATTTATGGATATCATAAATCACAATGTGTTTTTAGTCTAGTAGTGCCTGTCACAGTGCTAAGAAAACGGAGCAAACAGTATCTTAGGAACAGATAAAACCCAGACTCTTTATAAAGATATTTTGGAGTAAATGACTTCCTGGGAGCTGGAGGAAATGGTCCTAGCCACAGAGTTTTCACTATTTCCCTTTCACTGGGGGGTTGGCAGGAGCTGTTATTTTGATCTACCTCCACCATCGTCGCATCCACGATCCCCAACCAAACATCAGCACCAGTCACCACCCCTTCTCTTCACGGGGTCACAGATAGCCCCACTTAGAAAATCAGCATCGCTCTGTTTTTGCGTGGCATAAATCATTATTACTCTCCAAAGACCAGAGGAAAAGCTGTGAAAGGGAGGACTGTTTTATTTTGCCTCCTGGGTGTCTATTGGTTTGGGAAATCAGGGGAAAATCTCCAGCTCACTAAGTTAATCAAGTAGTACATATCTGAGCTATCTCTGAGCCCTAAATGAACTATTACGCAGTACACCAGGCCTCTCTGCCATCCTATGTTGCTTCCTTTGTTTCTGATCTCCATTATACTGATAACTTACTTCTGAATCTCTGCAACTGTTAGGGCTGCCACAACCAAATACCACTAACTAGGTGGCTTAAACAACAGAAATTGTGTTTTCTCACATTTATTCCAGTTCTGGAAGCTGGAAGTCCAAGGTGTGGGCTGGGTGAGTTTCTCCAGAGGCGTCTCTCCTTGGCTTACAGATGGCTGTCTTCTCCTGGTGTTCTCACATGGTCATCCATTGTGTCTGTGTCCTGATCTCTACTTATAAGGACACCAGTCATGTTGGATCAGGGCCCACCTATATGACTTCATTTTATTTTAACCACCTCTTAAAGGACCCTATCTTTAAACAAGGTCACATTCTGAATAGTAAGAGTTAAGATTTCAACATATAAATTGGGGAGAGACAATGAGTGAGAAAGCATGATTCAGTTCATAACATTTGTTTTCCCCTAGCATCATGGGAGGTCAGCATTTGATTATATGCACACACACATACTTTACATTTTTCTATAACTCACTCAGAATTTCTTATTCTAACTATTATCATGGTAGCCGAGAAAAATGAGGGAAGAACCCAATTTCTTGTGGCTTAAAGTAGTCTCAGTGGCATAAACTGGATCATCATCAGTAACTGCTTGGTTTTACAGGGTGTCTCTTTTTCTCAAGGACTCACACACCCTCTTTCTAGGTGTGGTGAGAAGCACAGTGTCTTCCTGGCAATGGGAGAAAGACCTCATGGCACATTCTCCTCTGGTTGCCACTTCTCCTGCCTGCGTCATCGCTGCTGTTGTTGCCCAAGTGCCCAAGGCCAGCGTGACTCAACATCTGCTCTGGCAGCACCCCCATACAGTTCTTGCTCCCAGGGACCTCAGCTTCCACAGCCTCTTCTGGGGAGGCACCCCTCAGCCACCACTAGCTCCATAAGTACCGCTTGGTCTGGCTACCGCTCCCATTTGAACCCCAGTCCCAGCAACCACCTTTCTAGCCTCTTCATCTTGGTGACCTCTGTCAGCAAGTTCGCTGGGCCAGTCCCTCAGCCCTTGTCCACGTCTCCCTCTGAAACACTTGGTGGCACAGTATGGGGGCCAGAGCACGGGCTCCTTTGATTAACGCATCATGCGCCCTCTCCTTCTCGAAGAGGCTGCCCACCTCAGCCTGTGGCCCATGCGAGGGGATCTCCCTTCAAGATCCGAAGGTGGAGTGAGAGCCCGGGCCCTTCCATGTCAACTCCCCCTCGGTTAAACTGGGATGTGTTTACTGCCTACCACTCCCTCTGCTCACACTGTCCTCACCTTCACCAAGAGGTCTGAGCTCTGAGGACAGGACTAGAACATGCCTGCATCTCCCTTTCTCTTCTCTGCTCAGCTCTACCTCCCTGATCTAGAAGGATCTTCTGTTTCCAACTGTCTGGGAACTTTCCTTATGGCATATTCTCTCTACTCCACCTCATGGCTCAAAAATAGTAGCACTCCATCTCAGGCCTCCAGGTTTACTTTTGATACACAGATGGAAGCCCTTTGGAATTTGGAAAACACTTTTCTCTCTCAGCAAAGCATGAATTTGAAGACTCTCTCACTTTTCATAGAACAAATCTAACGTGAAACCCAAAGCTAAGCCAAGACTCTCTATTCTGGGTGGTCTCCCCTCTTCCCCTGACTTGATAGATTCAGTGCCAGGACAACCTGATAGCAAGGAATGAAAATGCTTTGATATGTTGAGAATACAGTTCCTGCTGCACTAGCAACCGTGAAACAAATATTCTAGTACACCCCGCAGGTTAAGCTGACTTGTGTTAAGGACATTTATTGATCTGGTTAGCACTGGCGTTATTTTTCTTAGTAGATGGGCAACGACGGACGCAATGGAGAGAACCATCAAACACATTCATTAAGAATTCACTGGCATGGACCTTGTTCTGGTCCACAGTCAGAAACCTTAGGCATCCAAAGAATTAAGGCAACAACAATAACAGCCATTGTCTCCCCAGGAACACGAAGGTGCCCACTTCCCCCTTTCTATTTGCTCACATCTCATTTGGGACCACTAAGGGCTATGGAAACTGGCAGAGGAAAACCCTTGGAAAACTTCCAGGGTAGATGGATCAGATTGGCTGGGTTCCTGACAGCTACATTAAAACAGAGAACCTGACTTGGAAGCAAAGCTACCTGGTAGTTAACGTGGGAACTAAAGTCAGACTGCTCGGCATCGTGTCCTGACGCCCTCTCTACCTACCTTTGTCACTCCAACCACGTCCCTGCATTTCTCTATGTCTGTCTCCTCATTTGTAAAATGAGGGCTATAAAAGACCTATGTTCACAGTGTTGCTGTGAAAGTTATAGGAAATGTTAACGCAAGTAAAATGCTGGAACAGTACTGGACACATAGTAGACTCTCAGTAAATGGCAATGTTGTTATTACTCTCAGGCTATGGGAAAGTGATTATTATGAAAAATATTAATAGCCAAAATTTATTGAGAGCTTATAATATTCCAGGCCATGTTATAAATTCCTTACACGTGTAACAGGAGCTAAATATTATTATTGTAAGACTATTTTAAAGCCCTTTTTCCATCCCTTCCACATCTGACCACCCCATTTCCACCAGTAAAAGTCTGACTTGGTTCACTTGGTATTTCCCCATCTCCTCAGTTCGCGAACCTTCATCTACACGTTAGGGGAAAACACTGAGTCTGAGAAGCAAGGAGGTTTATATCTGAGAGGGGGAAAATGCCTGGCAGGAAGAAGAGTAGCTCCAAGAAAGCATGGCAGAGAGAGCAGGAGCAGTTTTAGTTGGCAGTTGGGAGTGGGATAAAGAAAGATTTCAAGTACAGCTACTCTCTGTTGCAAGTGGGGGGTGAACACACTGAAGGCAAAAAATATTTTTAAAGTTTAGCTATTTATTATGCATATACTATCCTTTTGGAATTTTCTTAAGAAACTGCAATAAATACTTGAATTGCTTTTGTTTGAGTTTCTCCGTTGACTTTTTTTTTTAATGTGATTCTAGACTAAGACCGAATGACATGGGGACCCATTCTTATGCAGGTTATACACATAATCTTTCATTTTATCCTCACAGCAATCCTGTGAATTGGATACTGTTATTGTTCCTTATTTAAGAAGAAAACTGAAGCTTAAAGAGAGAACTTGCCCACAGTCAGGCTGAAAGCACCAGAGCCTGAGCGTGAACCTAAGCAGTCGGACCCCAGAGCCGGCACACCAGTCAGCCATCTCCCCTTTCCCTGCATTGTCAATTCACCCTCCCCAGCACTCTCCTGCGGTGGTCGTCTACGGACACTAATGCCAGTTTTCTTCCCAACCCATGAAGATGTTTCCTTTCGATTTAAAATAAAAATCAAAGTGTGCATGTGTACATACCTTTTAATTTAACTAAGTGTTCACATTGTTTAAAATTCAAAAGGTACAAAGGGTGTAAAGCAAAGTCTCTCTCCTAACCTTGTTTCCCCAGCCATCTGGTTTCCCTTCCCAGAGGCAAACAATGTTATCAGCTTCCATTGTCTATTTTCAGGGGAAAAAATTGCAAACAAATATATTTTCTCTCGCTCTTTTTTAATATTACGTATATTGTATACCTTGATTGCCTTTATATACCAATACTGAAAACAATCTTGGAAATCATTTCACAGTGATATACGAGGAGTGTCCTCATTTTTCTTTACAGCTAAAAATAATCCATTGGTATGCACCATCATTTATTTAACATGTTTTCTAGCTTTGGGGCATTATAATATTTCTAAATGTGTGTTACTGTGGGTGATGTGACAATGAATACCCTTGTATACAACGGCATTTTGCATGTTAGTATATCCACAGGATACATTCCCAGAAATAGAACTGCAGGGTCAAAAGCCATGTGCATATGTATTTTAAACAGATACTCCCAAATTGCCCTACATAGATTATTTTTTAACAAAGTACATGCCTACCAGCAATGTATGAGATTGTTTCTCTTCCCTCACCCTCTCCAGTACAGTGGATTATGAAACTTTCTGGTCTTTGCCCACCTGATAGATGAAAATGGAAAATCCATTTCTTTTCTTGCCTTTGGTTACTTGAGTTTAAACTATAACTTGCTGTCCACAAACCCCTTTATTCACTCATTTAAACAGCACTTCCCACATACAAGGCTCTATGGTAGCCACCCCTTTGCCATAAAGTATAACCTCTCTCCACACTCCTATGTGGCTCAAGATTCCTCCAGATGGTTGGGATTTGAATAACTCCTGATATCGTCATTACAGAATAAAAGAATAATTATAGGGATTTGGGAGGAGCGAATAAACAATATTCTTGTCCAAATTCCCTCCCCACCAGCTTCAAGTTGAGACCAATCAAGAGACAGTCAGAGCAGTAAGGCAGATGGAGATGAAAGTGTCTGCGTTGTGTCTGATAAAGCCGATTGAAATCTAAAGCTTAGACCAGGAAACAGATGGGTTTTCTAATATCTGCCCTGAACCTCCTCCCCCCTCCCTTTCCTGCCACAAAAAGCCACAATTAAACCCACACACCCAGTCACCGACAGGCCTGCACAAGGGCAGCCATCGCTGCAGGAATAGACGCTTATTATAGGGCCTCAGGGGAGCGTGGGTTTCCTGAGGACAGCCAAGTCCAACAGGAGACTGCAGAAGGGTTGAGCCATGTGGTCCACTCAACCGGGCCATCCACATGTGTTACATGTAGTCACTGTAGTGTCCCTCCCTACATCTTAACCTCCTGAGACAAGGGGGTTCTCACCTCTCTGTACAAATGTTGAGGAAGGAGGATAAGAACACTCCACTAATTGTTTAATCTTCAGGAATGAAGTTCTCAAGAAAATGGAATCTTTCTGGGGCGGGGAGGGGGGGAAATGTTTTAAATGTGAGAAGAGTGAAGAATGTGTTGATGACCTCATTCAACAAATATTAATTGAGGATTTACCTTGTACCAAGCTCTGTGCTAGGATCTGGGACTACAAAGACAAACACAATTCAGATCCCGCCTTCTACAAAATTGATATTGTATAAAAGAGCTAACTACATAAATAAATCATCTTACACAAATGCTCATTGAAACATGGAAAAAAGAACAGGCTTCACAGAGAAGGTGCCTTGAACTATGCTAGGAAGAATGAGCTGGGCAGGGTATAGCCTTGTCCCTAATGTTATTTTGTATAAGAGGTTTGTGGAAGGGCATGAGAGAAGGTCAAGTCAGACAAAATAGCAGCTGCAAAACTAGAGAATGACAAAAGAGGTTGTAGAAAACAGTAGAGAAAATTAGAGGTTGTATTTGTGACATGGAAAATATTTCTGTGTAGATGGAAACCTATGTAAAGGGGGAGGGAGGTGCACAGCTGATATAAGATGAGGCTGGGAAGGTACCCAGAGCCAGAGTGAGAAGCCTTTGTAAGCCACACTTAAGTGTTTGTGCTTGATCCTTAGGCGAGGAAAACTGATGTGATTCTATTTGTTTCAGAAAGATCACTCTGGCTGCAAATGAGGAGGATAGATTGGAGAAAAAGAGAGGGGAGGGGAGGGAGGAGGGAAGGGGGGGAGAGAGATAAGGGGAGAGGGGAGGGGAAATGGGAGGGGGAGGGAGGGGAAGAAAGGAAAGAGGGAGAGGGAAAGAAGGAGAGGGAGAAGGGGAGAGGGAGAGTCAAAGGCAGGAAGGCCAGCTAAGAGTTAACAAACTGGTCCCAAAAAAGGAGATTAAGGGACAAAATTAGCAGGAGGATGATTAAGTAAACAGATTTAGCAGACATTTCACACGTAGAATGATCAAGACATGGGAAGTGAGTGAGAGAAAGGTGTATTCTGTTCAAATGGTAGGGGCACAGCTGACTGATACTGGGAGCAGATGAGGAGCAGGTTCTGGGGGCAAGAAAATGAGTTTAGTTCTGGACATGTTGTGTTAAAGTTGCCTGAAAGATACCTAGAATGATGTGTCCAGCAGGTGCCTGGAAACAAAAATCTGAGCTCAGGAGAGAAGTCCTGGTTAGACACACTTGCCAGCTGTTGGTGTAAAGGCCCTAGGAGGAGCTATGGGAATATTGTAAGAACAGTGCGCTGAGAAAGCAGAGCAGCAAATGAGAGAAAGAAGACAGTGCAGAGAAATGACATGGGGCTCTGGAACAGAGGAGAGGTCAGCAGAGGACATTTCCACAAGAAGTGAGGGGTTGTGGGACCTAAGAAGGAGGAAAACCCTTCAACAAATCATAGAGGGGATCAAATTCCACCTCCTCCTAGATGTCCAAGTCCACACTGCATCTTCAGAGGGGACAATTTTCTTATCCATGCTTGTCCTATAACATTCACCACTCTAAGAGAGAAGGGTAAAGACAACCGCTGGGCAGAGAGCTCCAGGTTCCTCCTGCATAAGTCTAAGGAACACCTTCCCATGAAACCGTACAAAAGCTCTTCATGAACAAACATCAGAAGGAAATCTAATATCCTTGTTTACGGGTTTCTCACCAGTGCAGCCTGATCTATCTAACACTGAACCTGCCAGGATTCTTCCTGCCTGCACCATCTGCTCCAGTCACCAGCCTGGTCACCCTCTATGCTCACTTTTCTTCAGCCATCAGATCTTGGCACAAGCTAATCAATCTGCCTGGAACATCCCACTCTTTCTATAAAATTTATATTGGTTTCTTTGAAAATCATGCTTCCCTTCATTTTCTTAGTATGAACTCAACCTATGGCTCATACCTACTGTCCTTTGAGTATAGACTTGGTCTGTGTCTACCCACCCACCCCTCATTTTCTTGCATATTATTTGTCATAATTATTTAGGGGAATAAGCAGATTTTTCTAGATAAACAAAACTCTACCTCTAAGAATCAATATTTACTCCAATAGACCAATATTTATTGAGCACTTACTTGTTACTCTGCTATATAACAGAGACTTTTTAAAAAAAATTTATTTTATTTATTTCTGGAGAAGGAACAGGAGGGAGAAAGAGAGAGAAACATCAGTGTGTGGTTACCTCTCGCCCACTGGGACCTGGCCTGCAACCCAGGCATACACCCTAAACTGGGAATCAAACCAGTGACCCTTTGGTTCACAGGCTGGCACTCAATCCACTGAGCCACACCAGCCCAGGCTATAACAGAGACTTTAAATAAAGGAAAGGAAACAGAGAGAAAGCATTTATCACAGAGGCCAAATAACAAATCTGGGCCTTCTTTAGGGGGTGAAAAATTTCCATCCTAACTACTCCCACTGCCTTGTTTGATAGATATTACTAAAGTAGATTATTCTCTTCCTACATTCTTAACAGAGAGGAACAAACAAAATCTGAAACATTTGTGTTGACTTTGGTGCATCATCTTGTATATCCTGTTTTAAAATAATAGCTTTTCTTTTTTTTTTAATTAGAAAAACAATGTTTCTTGTGGAAGGTTGAGAAAAAATTTCTAACCACCCATGGTCATACCATCCAAAAAGCAACCAGCCCTAACCTGTTTGTGGATTTCTTTCTAGGCTTTTATCCAAAAAAATTTAGGGAGTTTTGCCTTAATAAAAATATAATATATTGAACATAAAAGTTCATAGTTTGCTGTCTTACAAATTCACATTACAGTATAGATATTTTTCTAGTACTTTTTGTTGAACAATGTGTTCATGGTAGAGTCCCTCACGGCCCTGCAACCAGGAGACAAATCCTAGGCCCTCACTATCCCCCCACTCCTTTGCCCCCTGCACCCCCATGCATGGGAGCAGAGTTCACCCCCAACTCTGCTGTCAGGAGAAGCTTGACAGAGCAGAAAAGTGGTGGGGACTAAGCAAATGTTTGAGGCTGTAAAAGCTATAGGACTTAGAAATGAATTAAGAGACAAAGTCCTCCTTACTGCTATAGAGAGGGATTCCAAATCCCCAGGCATGAGGCGTGACAGATGGAGGTTCCAGATACTGGGACAGGGAGAAATGAAAGAATGAATTTGTGGGAAGTGAAAAGCGATGTCAATAGCAATGGGAGTGGGGGGCGTCCATGTGAGACACTCTCTGACTAGTGGTCTGCTTTCCTCCCGGTCATTGGCGGAAAGAAACGCCTCCCTGAAGACTATCATCCAAGTGCAGAAGAATATATAACACACCTCATCTCAAAGACTCACAGGTTTCTATCATTTCCTTTTCCGGGGAATCCTTGGGTACAACCCCTTCAAGACAGAAAAGGGCCCTTTCGTGTGTGTTATATCTGTAATACAGTGATGACTCCTAGGACCTCTAATGACCAGGAAAGGAAAGCATATTCCTGCTACCTGTTCAGGATATTGTCACCTTCATGCACTGCAAGGGAGATACAAGCTACATATAGAAATGTAAAAGGTGATTGCCTCTACACAAAGTGGCCCCAGAATACCATGCAATTAAGCATCCATGTTCTTTCTTAATCTTCAATTCAGTGACTCCCATCCTTGTTGGTACACTAAAATCACTTAAGTAGCTCCCAAAACTACCAATATTTGTACCCCACCTCCGGAGATTGTGATTTAATCCACTCAGGTGTGGCCTGGGTTTAGAAATTATTAAAAGATGTGTCCGGGTGATGCTAATGTGTATCACACGAGTTTGAGAACCACTGCTTTAAAGTCGGGTTCTTGAAAACCACTTCTGGTTTCCAAGCCAGAAGCCATCCATAGCCATTGACAGCCCATCTCAATTCTAATCCAGCATGTTCTGGAAAAGCTATCTGCAATATATCTAAAATGAAAGGAAGTAAATTTGGAACAATGCAAGTACATGCACTATATAATCATACTTTTTTTTTTACATGAATGTGCCTACTCAGACCCCTCAGCTTTTTTTCTGGATAGCTGAGGTGTCCAAAGGAAGTCACGTTTTATGGCATCTCTATATGTGTGATGGGTTATGTTATACATGCATCTGCTAACAGTGATGAGTTCAAACTATAGTGTCTTCCCTGGGAGTATAAGCAACTTAAGGGTAGGTATCATATCTTTCATGTGTCATTGTGTGGCATCTGGAAGAGAAACTTTACACCCAGAGAGTTCCCAGTAAGTGGTCAGCGTGATCAGTAACACTCCTGTTGCCGCCGATTGCCCTGGAGCTGACTAATGGACCAAGGAACAGCCCTGACTCTGACAGGACAAAGCACTCCTTATCAAAGTGGTATCAGAGATATCAAGTAAGATTTCCTCCCAATTAAAATATTACAGATGAGGGCTATTATTTGTTCCCCAGGGAGGACACTGACTATTAGAGAGCTAAAAGCCATGAGTTCACCTCACAGCTTCCCACTCAGCTGCCCTTTAAATGTGAAAACAATTATTTTAATCATCTGAGCAGGAAGCTGCCCAGAGCTAGAGCGGGTTCCCAGAGCATACTTGAGACACATGGACCAGGGAGAGAGCTGTTCCTCAGAGCTCCTGGCTGATGCAATCTGAGGACATTCCCCAGAAGACATTCTCCTCATTTCTTAGTTTAAGAAAATAAAATTAAAAGTTTAAGAAAACAACTCTAAACATCCACACTAATTGACTTCAGAGACAAAAGACAGATCTAGCCCATAATAGCTCAGCTCAGCATTCAGCAAGAAACAAAGAGTCCCTAAGAGCCACAGGCACTCGGGCAAGCCAAAGCATTCTGGTCTTCTGCCTTGTGTTTTTTTAACCTTCTTTAGAAACCTTAGAAACTCTCGAATAATGTATTTAATTAACAGAGTACAGAATCCAATCTCCGTTGTATTATACCTCCATGTGCTAAAGGAGATGCCTCAAAACTCTTTATAATGAAACAACTTAAAATGAGTATTTAATAAACTGGGGTCACTTTGATCTTAAATAAAATATATCATTTGACACATTTGGGGAGATTGAGCGATTGGTGGAGGAGGGAATGGTTTTCTAAAATATGAAACAAATAACAGAGTATTGCAAGACTCCAGAGGGATCACAAGTACAGTGGTGTCATGATACAAATTGTACCTCTGGCCACCTTCTACGGCAAGATCATTCTGAGAATGGCCTTCTTGTAGAATGAGGGAATCTTCTGACCATTTTTTCTTCTGGATCTTCTCTTCTGTTTGCTAAGGACTTTCTAACAGGGCATTAGGAACCATTCTGTCCTCTGAATGTTCTTGATTTTTATAATACCCCTCTCTCCCATTCCTCTCCCTAACTTTCTAGAAGCTCCTTGCCTGGCTTGCTCATGGGCACATCAATCTCACATGCCAGGCTCTTTGGGCTCTGTCCTTGGTCCCTGAGTGACCTAAAACACTTCCATGACTTCAACTGTTACCTGAAAGGTGATGGTTTCCAGATGTATTTTTCTAGCCAAGTCCCTATCCCATTATTTCCTGGACACAGATTGACCATTGTTGAGACTCCTCAAACTCAACATACACAAAATGAAGTGCATATTGGTTCCTAAATTTCCCTTCCATTCTTTACCTTTGCAACTAGCTCATCATCCATCCATCGGTCAAGCAATACATCAGTCCTTCCTCAAATCCTTCTGCTCATCCACTATACCCAGTGTGTCAACATTTGTCTTGGTTAGGAATTGTTTTGGGCAGCTTGATGGAAATAGATGAAAATCATAGCAGCTTAAACAAGGAAATTTTTTTTCCTTATACAGCATGAGGTTCAGAGATAGACCAACCAAAGCTGGAATATAGGGTCCACTCTGTCATCAGGCACCTTGACTCCTGTCTTTTTTCTCCATCATGCTTTTCACAATGCTCCCATCCTCAAGAACACATCATGGATACAAGGTGTCTATTTCCAGGCTCCAGGCGAAAAGAAAGGTAAAGGGGGAAAAGGCAATTAAGGTACTTCATTTGGCTTATATCTCATGAGTTATAAAAAGAAACAGTAGAATGATTATTAAGGCAAGGTAGAAACCATTGCCACCCATTCCACATGTATTTACTACATATTTGGTTCAGACCCTCACCATTTCTCCTGTGAAGGACTTCAACAATCTCCAAACTAGACTCTTTGCCCACCCACCACCTGTGCCCCTCACAGCCATTCCTCACACTGCTGCCATAACCATCTTTCTTAACTGTGAATCTGGTCCCTGCTTAAAAATCTCTCAGGGGTTCTCTTGTAGCCTTCAAGAAAAAGCCCAAACTGCTTTGCATGGCTTTAAACCCTTCTCATCAAAAGCATTTGTGAGCCTTCTGTCTCTTCCCTTTCCCAAGCTTTAAGCACACCAACAACTCTCATCCCAGAACATACTAGTTATCTCTTGCTATCCCATCTTTATGAGTCACTCTGTCTATAATAATGACATTTTCATGTGGAATCAACAATTAAAGATGTGAGGAAATGCTCACACAACAAAACCACCTGCTCATGTAGTGAAAAATAGCAAAATATGTTCTTTGTTACATGTGTATAAATATCACTCTTAAAAGCATAACAGATCTGCATCTTCTGCCTCCAGAAATAATCTAAAGATACCTCTCTAGGAAGAAGGATGTGGGAGACTTTTACCCATCACTTCCTCAATAGTGTAATTAGTCCAGACTTCCATAGGTCTAAGACAAGAAGGGAGAAAATGCAACTTCTCACTTGAGCCCACCTTGTCAGTTGAGAAAACCCTGCACAGATAAAAGCAGACCAGAGAAAAAGTGAATAAGAATTTTTCAGAAGGTGAATTCAGACCAGAGATGTGTAGCTTGTGGGCAAAAACAGAAGAAATAAAGAAAAAGTAAGAGGCTAACTGAAGCCCAATGTGATGGTGTTTTTCCTGGTTTTCTCAAAATGGAACTTCTTCCTATAAATGCAAAGGGGAAAAAAAATCATAGTCAAAAAGTTACTGCTGGGACCCTGAGGTGTGGCTTGGTTGCTTAGGTGTCATTTCACGAAGTGAAAGGTCACCAGTTTGATTCCTGGTCAGGGCAGCAAGCAAGGGTGAAGGTGAAACAATGTGACATGTGTGCATGTGTGTATGATGCCCTGGACACAGCTCCTCTGGCTATTTGGAGAACCCTGTGGAAAATGGGACCCTGAGTCCATTTTGCCATCAGTCAACTGGCTCCTTCCTGGGACCCCACCTTGGGCCTTGTTCATGTTCATTCAATGTTGTCCCCTTTACTATTTCCGGCAAGGATCTGGCCTATCACCCCAGCTGGTACTAACACTTGGCTGTTTTTTCTAGCACACAGGACTACAGGAATGAGATTGGTCAGTGAATCAAATGTTCTGCAGGAAAAAATAGAATGATCACCAAGGCTGCCAATGACAGAAACTGTTAAGGACACTTATAAACTCTGTTGATTTATGTTACTATAACTCTGTGGGGAAATTCTTCTTAGAGATGTTAGCAAGAAAAAAAAAAAACCAAACTATTGGGTTTCAGTGACATTTCCTCTTGACCAGTTACTGCTTTTTCACTCTGTACTCTTTGAAGGAAAAAAGAAAAAACAACTACCTTTCAGACACAAATGATTAAAGAGAAATCTAAGAAGAGGCAGGAAAATTCCAAAATACTACTCTATTTCAACCCAAAGCAATTTTCGTGAGAGGGATTGGATAAATTATGAACGTAACACCAAATAAGTGTTTGGATACAGAAAGGCTGAGTCACAAAGTAGGGGAACAAGCACCATCAAGTTTCAAACTTTCCAGATATTCACATAGCCTGTGTAGTCATGAATTACAGCCATCTCTTTGGATAGCTAGAAAACTGGTCAAGACTAGAAGAATACCTTGGTACGATCTAGGATTAGGGTCATCCTCAAAGCACCACCCAGCAGAGCCTCTGATTAGTGGGTGTGGCCCTGGGATTGCCCATCACTCCTTTTTATCATTTCCGAGGCCCAGTAATAGCTTGGGGGGTTAGCCAGATCCAAAGCATTGGCCATGCTATTGGCTTCCCATCCTTCCTTTCCTGATCATCTCTAGTTCCCCAAGGTTTATTGGTAAACAACATGGCCAGGGAGTCCAGCACCCTTGGAGAGCACTAGTGGTTTACAGTACCTAGCACACAATTGGCTCCTTTGACATCTCCTACGTGAAAAGAACAGTCTACAACCGTGAAGAAAGCCCTCCAGTCCATTACCATCCGCTTGAAGGCTCTCTGCTGAGTTAGTAAGGACTTGAGTCCATCTTCATTGATCTTTGGATATGCCCGTCATTGATGAAACTACAATAAAAAGAGACTTAGAGTAAGTAACCCCAGCAGCCAGTAGCATGGTTAGTCAGGCATACATCTAACAACAATTTTGGAACAAGACCGGAGGCAAATCAATAAAATACAGCAGATCTTGGATTTTCTTCTCTCTCTTCTGCAAGCTATTGTCTACTATGTATAGAGGATATTTTCTTTAAGTGAAATTTTATAGAGATTGCATGTGTTCAAGAGAAAAATACAAAGGCAAAGAGAAAATCTGTTACACTTAGTGGTTTCTTAACTTTCCAGTTTCTTACTTTTGTCTCTCCTACACATTTAATCAAGGAAAAGTAAACTAGACAAACACTACCATCCCAAACTAGACTAGACAAATTGTCCTTCCTGTGCCGGTTTACAATGGAGGTGCCCGTAGAAGGTCACCATCTCTTGATTCCCAGGTCAAAGTTGACAGGTCGGTGGGTGAGAAACAGCTGGCTGGGAGCAGATGAAGTCACCAGAATAACAATTCTCCCTACTCAATGGCAAACAGCTATCGTCTTATTCTCTCCGTGTCTCCTGGGAAAGATTTTAATCTGCTCATTAAAGTGTCTACCTATGGCTTTATTTGCTGTTTTCAAGTAAAGAGCTCATGGGTGAAGGAAAATAGAAAATTACATCAGCTCTACAATTTTCTTCTGAGATAGTGGAGAGTAGATATGTACCAGTAAATATGATGTCACATCTACGCCATTCCCAGAACTGCATATTTCAATTTGATGTCTAGGATGGGTTGTACAAACTTCCTCAGGGAGCCATTTGTTAATACGTCATTCACCAGAGAGAGCACAAACAAAGCAGGCAAAAGTTGCCGTGCCTGATGCAACTTCCTTGAGGACTGAACCAAGTGCTGATGTAAATCTCCAGGGACTCTCACAGTTAGAGCCACCTAGGAAACCAAAGGAAGGGAGAGGCTCTTCCTTTTCACCGCCAACCTTCTATCTTTGCTTTGACATCCCTGGGCCTTTCTTTCATTTGGGCTGCTGCTACTTACCACGTGTAAATTAGGAAACCAAAGGAAAAGAGAAGGTGTTGGACTTCTGTGCAGAGCAAGGCCTGGAACACTTGGTGATAAATGGATGCTTGAAGGAAGTAATCACATGCCCACCTTTGAGCCTTCATCTCTGAGGCTCGCAGTGCTGTCTCTGCATCTTTCCAGCTATTTGAGAGTTCTTAAGGCACTTTCTCTGAGCCAGTGTGCTCGAAGATGGAGACGGTGTACTCAAGGACCACACTCAGGGATATTAATTCTAACTCTTTGGAAATTGTTACAGATGATTTGCTTCCTTGCACAATACAAAGAGAAAAGTTAGGAGGATGTATATTCCCACGCCCTCTGACATGATTGTGGGAAGTTACGTCAAGACTCCAGAGATGACTAGACGCCAATTATGACGCTGTTAATGTTTTCTACAAAGTCTTTTCTCCCCCCTTCTTTGGCCACAGCATTCTGATTAAAAGCTGAGACACGGAGAAATATCACCACTATACAAAAAGGTCATTTTATCCTTGACGTCCCCAGCCTTCCCAGTGAGGAAAAAAACAGCAGTAATCATTCATACTAAGTATTGTTTTTACTCAGCTACATGTTGTAGGCTTTCTTGAAACTGAGGCGGAGTCTTAGCGTGGAAAGTTCCAGACTTAGGGCTCGTTTTCAAATGAAACCAGATGTGTATAGGCGAAGTAGTAAAGTATTGGGGCACAAAATATATCATCTCCCAGGAAAGCCCCTTAAACTTAAGCAAAATTCTTTCTTTACTCACCTGTGGTATTTCACCAGAACTTGTAATCACTGAAAGTTTCTAACCAATAGACAAAAGTCAGGGTGGACAGAGAAGAGAAACTGTATAAACCTATGTGGCAAGCCAGGTGAATAATGGTTGTATGTGTGTGTGTTACCATAAATTTAGACCACAGATTAGACTTTCCCTTTCTTCTCCTTGTAAAAGCCAACTCCAAGTTTAATCTCTATGGCATCCTGTCACCTAAGGAGTGATAAAGATTTAAGGGGAAAAAAATCCACTTCACATTGATTTTTTTTCAAATTGGTTTTCTAAATGCAAGTGATAATGACCAGAGTCTTTAAAAAAAAAAAAAAAAAAGCTCATTTCTAAATGATCTCATCTTCCTACCTTGAACACATATCACTTAATTCAATACTCTCAGATCAGACCACACATTTGTTCACATTCCCACATTTCCTCTATTGATTACCATAGGCCATCCTATTAAAAGGAAATGGATGAGCCAGGACAGCTCACTTTAATTTTTAAATCATAATAGTTTGTGGTGAGAGTAAAGAGGAGGCCCATCTAAGAACAGAATAATCCCAATAAGTGGCAGTTAGGAAAAGGGCAAAAAAGAAAACAAAAAGGAATTTCTCTTGCTGATCTTTCTATTATGTTGAGAGATTCTCTCTCTCTCTCTCTTTCTCCCTCTCTCTCTCTCTCTGTCCCCCTCTGAACTCAAGACCTAACAAGGCTGATAGAAAGAAAAGCCAAACAAAGTTAAAACTGCTCTTGAAGGGAAGTACTCACATTATTCTGTGGGGGAAAAAAGAGGCTCTGAAGAAAAACAATACAGTTAGAGGCAAAGAGAAGAATCTTTGTGCTGAATGGACTTACTTTTATCAGAATTAGAACATCTTACCTAGTTTAGATTAGGCTTTTGCCCTAACTGGTGTGGCTCTATTGGTTGGGCATCATTCCACAAAGTGAAAGTTCACCAGTTCAATTCCCAGTCAGGGCACATTGATGTTTCTCCCACTCTTTCTTCCTCCCTTCCCCTCTCTCTCTAAAAATAAATAAATAAAACCTTTTTAAAAAGAAAAAAAAAACTGCTCTTGAATATTTAGCTAAAGATAGTTCTTTTCAATAACATGCAAGACAAGATTTAGAGGCCAACGTCCCCTTCCTCACCCAGGTCTCCCCAGGGAGACATAGAAAGGCCCTTGAAAGCTTTCACTGGGTGCTCTCCTACCACATGGCACCAGCCTCCAGGCCAAAGTCTCCCTGGGGAGACCCAGCCAACTTCCCATATTGAGAAGTTCAACCATCTTGTGCTTTTTTAAAAATACGGATATGAAAAACAGAGCACAGTCATTCTTTGACAAGTTGTGTAATTTTTCTGTACAAATCAGGACTTCAAAACCCTGGGACAGGATAAATGGGAGTACGGGGCAAGGGTGACAGGACGCAGTGACTCATCTCAACTTCCTGCTAATCACAGGAACCCTACAAAAGCTCAATGTGTCTCAGATTCTGCTGGGGGGTTTCCTTCTCAATTCAGCCTCAGATTTCTATGGTTTGCCCCTTCCTTCCTTTTATTTCTCTCTATGCATCACATTTGTCTGAGATCTTTGTTGGCCCATAAATAATGTCATTGTGTTATGCTGGACATTGGGTTTTTAAATGTCAGGGTACTGTGTATAGCCTTACATGGTGAGATAACAGTTTCTCTAACTGCATTCCTATGACACTGAATTAACTGAGGTGCTCGATGGCTGAGAAAAAGAAAATATAATGGTGATATTTTCATTACCTGGGGCATGGGTGGGAGTGAGCATGAGAGGAGGGGAAGGATGGGATTAAGTTAGTGGGTAGATTTTTCTCAACTTTAGGGCTTTCTCCAGATTTTCCTTAAACTTGTAGGTCTTTGTGACTTCTGTGACTAAAAAAATGAACAAAATAAAAACTTGCTAAGAAATGTTCATCTGTAATACTAAGAATCGGGAGTAACACAATTTTTTATTTTTCTGAATCAAATTTACTCTATTTCCAGTCTCTACCAGGCTGGCTGGTGGAAAATGCAGTCTTAGTCATCACTGGGTCTTCTCTCCCACCTCTGTGGCATCACGAGTGCTGAGGGGTACCAGGACCCGAAGGCGAGGCAGGCGGGAAGAAAGGTACCAGGAGGCTAAGCTGTGGAGGCTGCCATCCTGGCCAAGGTTCTCCTTTTCTGCTGCTATTGAGTAATGGTGTTAAAGAAAAATTATTCTGACATTTGTTAGAGACAGCAAGGAGGTCTTGATTCAAGAGATTTCTGCAGTGGAGTTTTGCAATAAGGGAGAAAGACTGAGCTCAGTTCTGAATACAAGGATTTATAGCCAAGAGGCAGGGTGAGGGGTGAGTGGACAGAAAATGACTACAAGGAGAAATGAAAGGTAAGGGAGGAGTCTGGCTAAACCGACCCTACAGGATTCTTGCTGAAGACAGGCCAGGATGACCAGACACCAAGGGTAGGACTGAGGAATTCGACCAGGTATCAAAGACAGTTAGATGTGGAAGGCAGCAGTACTCTCGAAACTGACTTAACAGGATTCTTGCTGAAACTGGCTCGTGCATGCCCAACAAAGACAGACACTGAAGCCCAAAGGTCAAAGTCTAGTTGGCTTAGAGAAGCCTAATGTTTAGTCAAGAAAAGAGTCTTTGTTACTGGTTACCTGGCAAGGTCTAGACATTCAACTCTGAAAGGACCCAGTCATGCCCCCTTATAGTCACTGTGTCCACAGACCCACCCATCAAACCCTCAGTGTGGCTCTACAGGCAATCGGCCACAATCCTTAGGAGGCACTTGTCATGAGAGGCACGTGGGACCTTCCTTGCTTACAAACCTTAAAGCCCTCCCCTTACCTTGGTTTTATGGCTCTTCCACTCCCCAACCACCAAACCAATCCAGCTCCTGCACTGCATACATTTTCTACATCCCCTTCCTCTTCCTTTTCTGAACACCCAGTTTAATCCTACTCAAAGGGTCTTCAAAATAAAGCAGTAGGTAGGACTCTCTTCTGGATATCAACAAGTAGCGCTTTAGACTCATTACACAAGGTTTGGTTTCCCAGGATGAAGGAAGTGAAAATATGACAAGGAGAATAAAAATAAATATCTCAATAAATTGTTCCTCACAATTACCAGTGGAAAGGCTTAAAAACAAAATGATTCTACTTTGGACGTGTGTTTTTCTCTTGCAATGTTTCCTCGCACACCTGCAAATACCACTGTATTTTCTAGGTGGCTGGTGAAATTATTTCAAGTTCAGGCTATTCTGCCAAAAATATCTGACTTTCAAGTGCAGTATACCCTGAACAAGTTGCAAACCACCAATATCGTATGTGTGAAAATGCCTTGTACCCTGTCAGGAAAAGGGTGAGTGTGCAACAATTGTTTGTTGATTCTGAATTCCAATGGAAGGGAAGGAAAAAAGAGAATATATTGTATCTTGGGAAAGGGACCTCTCAGCTAAGAAAGGAATGACCATGGCCCTGTAGTGATGAAGACAGAAGATTCTTCAGAGAAGAGGAGAACTGCTAGATAAAATAGGGGACACCTAGTTAAATTTGAATTACAGGTAAACAACAACAATTTTCATCTAAATATGTACCATACAGTATCTGGGACATATTATACTACAATTTTTCCCATTGTCTATCTTGAAATTTAAATTTAACTGGGTGTCCTATATTATTACTTGCAAAATCTGGCAACCTTAACTACAGGATCCTTTTTTTAAGCATCGTCTTAAGCAATTGATAATATGGCCATTAAGCTTGAAAGAGGGCACCATGCTTAAAACTATGCCCTAAACTAGACACCAAAGGAGGTAGGTGAAATAATGTAGCAAATCGCCTCATCTCTCTGGCTTCCAGGCCTGCATTGCCCCTCTCAGTAGCAAACTGGAACCATTATTGTCCTGGCCAGGATGGGTTCCATGCCCTGGGCAACGCACAGCAAGGCCTCCTGCAGGATGAAGGAGCCATTGTCTGGAAACATTTTATTTCCTTCATAGTTTCCTCTTCAATGTCCAGTCCCAGGCCCTGTCTCAGACTTCTATTCTTCTTTCTTTACACTTCAAGAAATTCAGTCATCACCTATGAGCAGATCTCTGCCTCTGGGGGGTTCAGGCAGCAGCCCACGTTGAGTTCCACTTGGACTTCTCATCATTTTCATAAATAATCAAAGCAAACGTGTAAGCTTGCCTCCAGACCATCTCCTCCTCACAGCTGTGGCACCCTGGTCTCCACTGGCCCAAACTCTAGTGCATCTCTATCATTTTCTTTCCCTTCCCATAACAACCAGTCTCCAGGTCTCAACACTTCTCTAGAAATCATCCTTTGCATAGAGTACTTCCTAGTGGGACCACAGTTACCCTTTTGTCTCAAATTATAATACACCCGAATTTTTACACCCAGAATTTTTCTCCTCAAATCTGTTTCATTATCATTTCCATGGCTTCCAGCTTCCTGCAGGGCTAATCTAAGCTGCTTTTTCTGGCGTCATGTCCTTCTGTAATAAAGCATACTCTGCCTAGAAACATTTTCTGCCTAGGATTCTATATTCCAACACATTCAGCACATACCCTTTCCAATAGCAAGGCCCTGACCTTGCTGTCTCAGGAACCTATCGTTCTCATTTCTACCCCCACCTCATTTGTTCCTACTGAGAACATGCTTGCTCCACTGTCTAAATCTTGCCCATCCGTCAGATATAAGGACAATTTCACTTTCCCATATAGAGATGTCTTGTTTAATCTAGCCTACTTGGATCCCTTTCTGCAGTCAAACTTAACCTTACAGCTAAGTACTGTAAGAATCAAATGATGATATGGTCTTTGAGGAGATGGAGGTGGTGGCCTCTTTTACTCAGACTCTGGCTCTCCTCTCTTTGAATATCCTCAGCTACACCGTCCAGAACATGCCACCCCAAAATATGGCACCTTGGCATACTGAATCTTTAAAGTTGAAAGATTTTGAGAATATGGCAGAAGCTAGGTCACAGTGATCTTCTCACCATCTTTCTCCCCTGAAACAGGTCATAGGACCCTCATGTAAGAGGCACCCTCCCCATACCTAGAGGAAAGGAGCAGCCCTAGCCCCAAGACAGAGAGACTCATGAGAAGAATGCACACAGGCCTTGGGAAGTCTCCCCCCGGTTTTCTACACGCGCCTCATGCTCCTTTCACCTGCCAC
Source organism: Macrotus californicus (assembly GCA_007922815.1). NCBI lineage: Eukaryota > Metazoa > Chordata > Mammalia > Chiroptera > Phyllostomidae > Macrotus > Macrotus californicus. The sequence goes on from VMDR010001803.1 coordinate 59,209, forward strand.
ACCCTCCGCCACTGTGCACCGCCCATCCGACCTTGCAGAGCAATGCCCTGGTCCAACTGTGTCTTCGGGTCTTCATTTCCTTATGAAGGCCCCTGTGTCACACCTAACTTACATTGAATAAATATGTACGCTTTCTCCTCTTAATTTCTCTTCATCAGTTTAATTTTCAGATCCAGCCAGGAACCTAACAGGATCCAGGGTAACTTCCTCCTCTACATCAGTGCCCTCTTGGTTTAGGGGTGACTGACTCAGAAGAAACATTTTCCAGCTCTGAAAGCAAAGTTTCCTTTAGAACTAGGCCTCCAGTATCCAGAATCCTTCCACCAGAATCCTCATATTTGGTGGAACATATTCTAAGAGTTTCAAGTTGATTCTTCCCTTCAAAATGAAAATAATCAAAAAAAAAAAAAAACTAAATTGCATCCATTATGATAAAATTGTCTTAAATGTTAATGTATCACAATAGAAGTGCTTATGACTTTGGTCTCAGCAAAACATTTTTTAACTGTTCTTATTGTCATAGTTTTCTTGGCATACTGACCTGTATGGTCAGTGCTAAAAGTCAACTCTTCAAGAAGTCTCAGTTTCCTGATTTCTTGTATCACAGTTTATTCAGTGCTGCCTAATTAATACCCTGCTTTCTCGCACCTCACTGTTCTGTGTGTCCACTGGTTTCCATCGATACATAAACATGATATACCAGGATGAAATAGCATTCCCCAGAAATCCACTTCAGATATAAACCTTAAAGCCCATGGTGAATAAAGTTATGGTTGGTCTTAATCCAATCTTTGTTTTTGAAATTTGGTAAAAATCAATTTCTCCAAAAGAGTTCTAATCCTTTCAAATTTGATAAATATTCAAGTGAAACAGATAAAGATGTTGATTCTAAATGACCATTTCCCCTTGATACAAATGGATTGGAAATAACTTGAAGAGTTAATGAAAATTATTTCAAATTCTGCTTGAAAGTGAGTAAAGTAAAAACCATATATGTAAAAATATTTAATAGGCCAAGAACTAGCAATGTGATTTCAATGATGTCCTGAGACTTAAACTAATAAGAGGAATTCTGTAGAAGGCAGATTCTGACTGGGCAACATCCAAGGACAGTCATTTACTGAAGCAACTCTGGATACAGGATGGATGGATGGGAGCAGAGACCAGAGGCAGTGAAGCCAACTAAGAAACTGTGACAGCAGTCCAGGGGAGGTAATGAGGACTCCAAATGAAATGGTGAGAGCAGGAAGGAATGGACATACTTAAGAGGAATTCAGCCAGGGTATGTCTGAGAACTGACAACCATCTATGTAAGGGGATGATGGATACATGGTGGGAAAGGGAGTGAGAGAAAGAGATTTGTGCAGTTGATGCAATGGGGCCACATCAGCAGGGAGATGAGTATTGTGTTTGTCAGAGATATTGGTCCTTGGACCTGGACCCATGGACTTAAGGCCAAGTTCCCGAGGAGCGAGATGCTGGAAACAAAAGGCAAAGTAGCTGTTATCTCAAAAGATGGTGTGAGACACAGAAGCACAAGCCATGCCGCTTCACTGCTTCATGCCCAGGTGACAAAACGTGTCCCAAAATAGAGAACAGCATTCTCTTCTCGAGCCCAGAACGGAGAATGATGTGGCTCAGAAAAGTCCAGGAGGAGGGTGGCACCCGTTGTCAGGAGCCTGGGGAGCATCAGCAAGCAGGGCTTTGGCAGAATATGAAGCAGTAGAAACACAAGGTCCAGAAGCAGATCTAGGGGCAAGTGAGGGACATGACGGGGGCCCAAGCCAAAGAACATGAGTAAGACCTCAGGGACTCACAGAAATAATTGGCTGAGGGTCTGCATTCTGGGAGAGGGGCCCAGACCAGTGAAATTCGAGTTCTGTCAGTGAATTTGACCTCATCTATACCCACAGGCTGGAGGGGCCCGGAAACATTCGTGTTACAAATAGACACACCCCTGCACTTATCACATTACATGGCAATCCATAGTTTACATAACTTTCTCCCTCACTCCTCTGTGAGCTTCTCAGGCACAAGGAGCCTGTCATTCAGCAGTACAGAGCATGTAGACATAGAAGGTGCTTGGTCTGTGTTGTCCTGTGGATGGCTGAAACGCCAAGAGGGGGTCTCACTGTGACATGACCATGGGACCTAATCTGCCCCGACTGAAACAGCATTATGGGAAAACTCCAAGTAACAAGTAAAAATCAGTATGTCTCCAGTGGAAACCACAACTGCCCGGATAACAGTGGGCCCAGGAAGTGTCTGGTCTCTCCCGTTACTGTGACCAGATTGCCTCTATCTCTCCATTCTTTACAAGACAGAGATGCATTTGAACTTAGTTAAATGGGCCATTTGGCCAAGAATAGCAGGCAAATTCAGAAAGGGGGGAAAAAAAAGGTTTTTCTTTTCTATTTTCTTTTCTATGTGTGGCGGACACATTAACTAACTATTTTAGAGACCAAAAATTTAAACAATGCACACCGACACATGCATCCACCCCTACGTCAATGCCGTGATCTGAAAGGCAGCTCTCTCCAGAGTCACTTGGGCCAGGAAGAGATGGCTAGAGATTTGTTTTAAATGAGGGTCTCAGAGGCACTGATGGAAGAGCTCAGAAAAGAAGTGAAACCAGAAAGGTCAGTATTCCTGCTGCCTGTCACTACCAGAACTATCAGAAGCATGGCACAGAACGTCCACAACTAAACCTGCTGCCTGGATTCCACTCAGGAAGCAGAGTTTGATGGGAAGGGGAGAAGCAGGCAGCAGCAAGGAAGCCACTCTTCCCTGCAGAAGGTCAGCCAAGTGCCCTGAATTAGGAACTCTGGGAGCCACTAAGACAAAGGGAAAGCCATGCAGTATGAAACCTTTTCAGCTGACTAGAATAAGGGCAATTTTAGTGTCCCCAGCAGAGAATCCAGAGGATGGTCCCCAGTCAGTGTGCTCAGCAGAGTCACAACATAGGGTAATCTCATTAAGTTCCAGCCTCTGCACCCCAGCCCCATGATTTACAATTATGCTGGAGCTGAAGGCTTCCAGTGAAGGCAAATTTAAACCTGCTCTCAGTGAGCATCCTGTGTGGGAGCCGCCTGGGGGCTGAGAGGAAGCAGGAGGCAGGGAATTAAAGAGATGCTTGCATTTATGATCCATATTGTCCTCCCTTCTCACCTTTTTCTTTTTCTACCAGAGTCATTGATTTTTTTTTTAATTGCTCTAAACTCCACATTTCCATCCCCCTCAGCTCCTCCCACTATTGATAAGCAGAAATAGAACCACTCCCAGACCCAAGCAGGACAACTCTTCCAACACTCATGAGCTACAGTGGCCTGAGTTCAAAGCCAAGATCAGAAGGAGCTTTTTTAAAACAAGTGTTTGGCATTCTAGCTTGTTTTTCTAATCTTAGTATTTGAGAAAAATCCTGTATTTCCAGATACTGACCTACCTGGCTTTTGACTTTAAAAATGCCCTGGTGGTATTTTTCCTAGGATCTGTATGGTGCCTATTACAACTTCACAGAAAGATTCAAGAGTCTTCAGGAGCTGGATGAGAAAAGAATGGCACAAGAATATCAATTTAAGATCAAATGAGACTGCTCAATATGACTATATGGTTTAAAGGCCTACCAATTTCCATTCACCAATGAGTAGGTTTTGGGGACTTCTATGAACACAGTTGATCTAAAGCTAGATTAGGCATGAACCCTTCCCCGAAGGACAATCCATCCTAGCCTTGGAGATGATGCATATGCATAAACAATGAGACTGTAAAGCAGAGAGATGCATGTGGTAGGGAAGTTCAGAAGATGGGCATGCTTCATGATGTGGAGAGGGAGAGGGAGTTCCCCACAGGCAGGCCTAAATTGGGTACCACTTGCAAAGGGACAGGGGATCTCCTGTATTTGCAAGAGAGACTGAGAAGCTTTGTGGGAAGTGCAAATGACTGCCCATTTGGACACTAACTACTAGTCCTTTTGTAAAGACCCTCTCACAGCAGAACAGGATTACCCAGAGAACTAAGAATCAGCTCCCCTTGGACCACTGCCAGCTTCCTGAGAAGGGGAGGACAAACTAAAAAAAAAAACAAAACAAAAAAAGAAACGGGTCAATTGAAAGCTCTGTTACTGCCCTAATGCAGGGTGCGACCTGGTGAGGAAGGAAGGGAGGATGGTAATTCCCTACCCACTCATCCACCCAGAGCCTGAGGGAGCGGGCTGAGAGAGAACCACACAGGCACTTCATTCATGCTGTGGGGGTTCTGTTTCGGTAGCTCTAATTATGTCTCCATCTCCATCACACCATTTACAAACACTGAGGGATTCCCCATTGGACCCCACCCCTCAAACCAAATGGAGGGCTCAGCAGTACTGGAGTCCAGCAGTGAGCTGATGGGTGGTAAAGCCAGCCACTGTGGCTCCTGCTACTAGAAATGCCTTACACCCTGGGCTGAGTGGCTTGGTGAAACCCATCACAGGTTAACTAAGTCAGCAGGTTAACTAAAGCCTGTATTAAGAAAACAGCATTTAAACTGGGCCTTGAGAAGGAGGGCAATTTGGACATTTGCTTTAAAGAGAGGCATGCTTCCAAAGGTTTAACACAAAAGCATTGAGTGAGGAAAAAATATTCAAAAGGAGAAGAAAAGGTGCATTTTCAGGAATCAAAACCAGTGAGATCACAAGCACACACACTCATCTTCAGTGCATCCTGCCATTTTCCACACTTTATACCAGCTCAGGGACAGGGCCTTGACCTCTCTCCAAATTTTCTACACATCTCAGCTCTCTAGGGTTCATTCATCAAAAATTTCAAAACCATTAAAGTTTTTAATTTTTAAAACATCCTAAATGTCTTAAATGTAATGGCACTTACATATCTGCTTCTGCTGAATACCTGTGACTACATCTGTCCTGTTCTTTGTTCTCATTTTAAATTCACCGCCACACACAACCATGTTTCCTTTCTTCTTCTGTGAAGATAAGAGTTCTTCCATGTGTTAGTCCCCCTGGGTTATGGGACATATCTCTGACAGGCTAGACAGAGGGGAAGGAACTGGCAGACCAAGAGTCTCTGGTCTTCCTCCCAAATAAGGCAGGAGTTAGAGGCTGCAAGTGTTAGAAAGGAGTCCATGTCGATGTAATGTCCTGCTATGACAGGTGTAGTCTGGGGCCTGGCAGCCTCAGCATCACCTGGGAGTTTGTGGAACACGCAGAATCTCAGGCTCAGCCCCAAGTGACTGAGTCAGAACCTGCATTCAAACAACATTTGAGTGAAGGGATCTGAGAGTATAGTAATAAATAACAGACTCTCCCCCTATGTTCTCTCTTTCAATCCCCAGAACAACCCTATATTTTATCTCCTTTCTACAGCTAAAGAAACTGTAGCTTGGAGAGGTTAAATAATTGGCCCAATACCACATAGCTACCTTGTGAAAAATCATATATTTGAGTCCCAATCTGGTGGATTTCAAAATTATTGTCTTTTCTACAGCATACCTGAAGTCTAATTCAGAGGGAAGAGAAGGAAAATCTAGCAACAGGTTCCGCTGGGCGATGTGGGAAGGCAGGCAAGTAGGCTGTTATCTAAATCTCTGTCAGCAGGTAACCAAGCCCAGTGTCCAAACCAGGGACAGAGGTCCATTTCTGAAGGCCACAGGGAGACTGGCATGAACAAATCCACATTCCAGTACTCAGGAATCTAGCACTGAGCAGGTCTCCCAAGGACAGGCCTGTCCCACCCTGCGAGGGGAGAAATTCACAAGCCCAGGATCCAATACTGGACCCCACTCAGCAGGCAGGCAGCACACTGAAGCCTGGAAGCTGCATGCCAGAGCATCAAACCAGAGACCTTAAATCCTTCTTGCCTAAAATCAGATGTGGGTCCAGAAGGAAGAGGCAAGGGATAGCAGCCTGGGGAGGAGATCCTGGAGGGAAGTGGTGGTCTGAGAAGATGCTGGCTGCAGTCACTGCCTTGCTGGGGAATGAGAGGTTTGCAAAGTCACAGGCAGCTCTTGGGCCTTTGCTCTTCTGAGGGGAATGGCCCCAGTGTCTGCCCTCATGGGCCAGGAAAGGCTAGGGGGTGGTGTGCACTCAAGGTGCTATAGGAGGCTCTCCCTACCCGCTCTCCCACATAGTCTTCATGGAGCCCAACAGCCTTCCCAACTTAGGGCAAATTCATCGTCTCAGTTTTCAAGGAAGCCCTCCCTGCTTATCTGTTTGTTGTTGAGAAAAGGTTACTGAAAAACTATTTCTTCATTTCTACTAGACATCCAGAAAGCAACAGAGGGATGGTAGAAAGCCATTTGGCAAAGCTTCTCAGAAGTGCTTTCCTATTTTTCTTTTTTACAGGCTCTGGAGGTCCACTGAGACCTCCGCAATCAAGCAAGGATCCCATTTCTGAACATTTTGCAAGTCTTCCTTACAAATGCCAGAAAATAAGCCTTGGACAGAGCCATCACCATTCTGAGGCTGTTTTCTAAAGCACAGATTGCAACAGCCCGGACCTGTTTTAACTGCCCTATGCGTCCTGCCTGCTGTTACCAAATCCAGCTTCTTAAATCAGTGCTGCCGCCCTGTCATTCCCTTGCTGAGGACTTCTGCTGCTCGTGGGAGCAAGCCCAAACTTAGATTTGCATTGGAGGCCCTCCATCACCACACCCACTTTGCCCACGAACACTTGTTCCCTCACCCAAAGCAGAATTTAGCCAGACTGGGTTCCCTGGTGCCATGAGCTTCCCCCCAAAGGTGCTCTCTTCGCCAAGCCCAATCTACACCGTGGTGAAACCAAGCCAAGGCCAAAGTCACATGGTAACAGACCCATGAACTGGATGAACTCTGCTCAGCTGTGGGCGTTGCATGGAGGATGAGAGAAGTGGTATGCGGGTAAATGTTCAGCTGGCTCTCCAGGGGAGAAAATGTGGGCATGTGGATACATACGTAAGTTTACCATAACCTTCACCTGTATGTAGCACATACAAATAATTCCACATAGCCCACTGATTCTCCTGAATGCTTCCATGGATTTTTGACCAATTCTCATACCTGTAGCCAATCTATGGTTGCCATTAATAGACAAGTATGGCTCTGACCAGAATGTTGGCTGACATTTTTATTTGCACAAACAAGTAAGAGAAAAGCAAACCGACAACTATCTGTCAGAACTTTACTCACTTGTCCGTGATAAAAACATCTATTTTCTCAATTTTTGGGTGCTATCACAACGTCATGAGCACCTACGTTTTATCTGTATTTTTGACATTGGCCTTCATCACTTTCGTAAGTCTAGGCCAAAAGTCAGCAAACTTTCACTCTAACAGGGCAAATAAAAACTATTGTCAACTGTGTGAGCTCTGTCACAACTACTCAACTCTGTCCCTGTGGTCTGAAAGCAGCCTTGGACAATCCCTCAACAAGTGAACACAGCTGTGCTCCAACAAGACTTTTACAAAAACAGGCAGGGGCCCAGAATTGGTCCCCAAGCTGTGGTTTGCCACCCCTAGTCTAGACAATCACCTAAACAGTGAATCAAGCCCTGATTTGTGTCATTTGTTTACAAAGCACCCCCTGTGGCTGATTTCAAGCTTTCAACAGGAAGTCAAAGAACGAGGAGTGGGGAGGGGACTGTGAGAAGCACATCATTGCACAACATAGTGTTTCCACCTGCTTTCCTTTCCTGAGGCTGCTGTCAAGGAATACCACAAAAGGGAGAGAGGAGGGTGTTAAACAACAGAAACTCATTCTCTCACCATCTGGAGGCTAGAAGTCCCAGATCAAGGTGTCAACAGAGTTGGTTCCTTCTGATGCTGTGAGGGAAAATTTGTCCAGGCCTCTCTCCTGCTTCTGGTGGCTTGCTGGCCATCTCTGGTGTTCCTTGGCTAATGCAGCATTGCCCTGATCTGTATTCCTGTTCAGATGGTGTTCTCCCAGTGTGCATGTTTAGTGTCCACATTTCTACTCTTTTTGAAGACTCCAGGCATATTGGTTGAGGGACCCACCCTAATGACTTCATCTTAACCAATTACCTCTGCAACAGTCCTATTTGGTCCTGTTCTGAGACTGGGGAATAGAGCTCAAATATATGAAGGGGGCATGGAACACAATTCACCCCATTAGCCCACCACTCATCTGCAATATTTGTAAGTAAACTCTAGAGTATACATAATAGAAAAATGTAGCAAATACCAGAGAAATGATAAGTTTTGAGGATTAATTATCTTTGTTTTAATTAATCTAATTTAATTTGTTTAATTGTAAATCCATATAAGACATAGACAATTTCATTTACAGTAATAATAGATGTGCTTAACAACTGGCTCACAAAATCCCTGAAAATCTGTCAGTCGACTCTCCCAAGCCTATATAAGCCAACTTCAGCACACTACCAATTGAACAAAGTGCATGCTAGAGACAAGACCCCTCAGAGAAGCTATGTGTCTTCCAAGGCCTAGAATAAGAGAAACCAGCCCATGGGCTATTCCATCTCCATCCTATATCCCTCCCCTCAAGGACCCCTGTGAGACAGAGTGTTAATATCAGTCATTTTCTTCACCCCTCTGGTCTTCTCCAGTCACCTCAAATCTTCAGCCTTGCTTGGCCCAACTAGATTCCCCTACTCCAGAGAGAAGAGAATGGGTTCTGCTGCATGAAGCAGGGCATATGAGACCTTGCATCAGGACCCATTCTTACTCACCATACTCAGGTACCCAGACTGTCTCAAGGCCAAGTAGAATTCTTCTATCTACTAGTAGCTTCTCCAACAAAGCCCAGTCCACATACATCTTTCCCTTTGCTGAATTCCTATAGAATCTGTTTACATATGGCATCCCATTATTCTCTACTTGATTTCCATATAGATCTCTTGCTTCTCCATTTAATTTATAATATCTTTGGGGAGAGAAGCTGTGTTCTTTGCTTGCTATCTCAGTCCCAGCACAGAACTAGGCAGATAATAGAGGCTTGATAAAGACTTGTCACTTATATAGAGAACAGCAAATAGTAATCAAAAAGCAATTTTGTCTTAGGCTCAAGTTGGAAATAACCAGGTCGTGGTTCAGGGAAAGGCAGAAAAGATACTCACAGGTATCAATCATTTCTACTCACAAGCTTTAGCAAGTTTGAAAAGAAGAGAGCAGCTTAGACCAAGGAGGGATCTCAGTGAATATGCCTTCTCATTGTCTTCCGACTTTTCTTCATGGGGGTGTGCCCAAATGGAGGTAGTGGCCAACAGCCCATGAGGGATAAGAAATCCCTTGTGTACTATTTCAGCTAATGCTGTCTGTCATAACCAGCACACTATAAATTCTCAAGGCTGAACAAACAGGGTTATTTAACTTTTCTCACGTAGAGCCCAGAGGTAGATGCTAGCGGTAGGGAACAGGGGAGTCAGAGCTCAGCTCAGATAGCCACTGTGGACCCAGTTGACCGAGGCTCTGCAATGTCCCACACGACTCTGCTATGTCCCACATGGCTCCCATTCCCTGGCCCTGGGAGGTGATATCAGCTGGCATCGCTGGGGAGAGAAAACACATACAAGGACCTCTCAGGAGGGCTTGGGGGCCAGATCTGAAAGTAACATCATCACTTCTGCCCAATGCTATTGGCCAATACTTGGTTAGTTGATCCGATAGCCCCACCTAGGTCTATATAGGCAGGAAGAGCAATAAGTCAACACTGTAGAATAGAAACACAAGTTATTGAAGGATTAGTGCAAATTTGCCCCCCAAAATGGGCGTAGTCAGAGCCTCCCATAACCCCTAACAAGAATAGACCAGGATGGAGGCTTAATCTACTCTGATATATAAGATTGGGTTTAAATGTCCAAAAGGGATGATTAAATCCTACCAAAGCTGGAAATCATACATGGAAATTGTTCTACTCCAAGAAAGAGTCTCATTTAGCAGAAAGGTATCATTTAATAAATAAGAATACATTTGATATCTCCAATCTCTTTTTTCTCTGGAAGAGTCCTTATCCTACTTCCATGAGGCTGGAACATCCTTCTGTTACTTTGTTCAAGGGAGGCAAGGACCCTAAACAATTTCATATCATCATGTGATCTTCTGACTGGTTCTCAATGGCACTGAGCCAGAAACCAATAAACTTGCTTAGTTTGGTAGCAGTATACAGGTTGTTGTAGGCTCCATTCTTAATGAACATTCAGGAAACACATTCTGTAGACCCAGAGATGCCAAAAGCTATAGTTATTTTAATGTCATTCTCCAAGCTTCACTGTCTCAAAGAGAGGACTTAGTACCCAATTTTCATTTTCTAAAATAGGATTGAAATTTAACTCACCATTTGGAACAGTCTGGAAATCTACTGGAAGGAGCCATCATTTGAATTTAAATCATTTACCACTGAGAGTCACCAGGAATATCATGCTCTCAAATTGTTTCTTCTTTAAGAGCCATGAAACAAGAGAAAAACCAGCTAACAAGGGGTGGGCAGATCAATGGAATAAGTTCCTCCAAAAACGCCAAGCTAGAAGATAAAAGAGCAAAACTCAGATATTTGAAATGAGAGGAGATAATAAAATACTAAGCTTTAAACAGCATCCACATGTGGAAAGAAGTGGAAGTGGAATTGAGTTAAGAAAACTGTTGTGCCATGTCCCTTGAAGGGAAACAAAATAAAAACACATATTCTCACATCCCTCCCCCCAAAGTGCATGATGTTAAGAATATTGGGCTTCACAAATCCAACCCTGCAGTTTAGAGTCTTAAATATATTTGAGCTGATTTTACGTTAGAAGGGGAGAAGGAAAGGAATAGATAAAGACAGATTTACAAGAAAAAGATACCAATTTTAAAGTTGCTATATTTACCAAGAAAAAGTAGAATACCCTCAATGGGTTCAAAGCAGACATGTCATCCAGGTCCTTGGAAAAGGAGAGGTTCGACACCAATTAGTTGAATGGCACACAACAGCCTTACAGGGGACCACTGGGTGGCTGACAAATGGCCTCCCCTCTGAAATATTTTCCTCTTTTTTTCCTCAGCAGAATGCCAGAAGTAAAGCATATGCTTTCGGTGGCCCTGACCAATGTTGCTCAGTTGTTTGGGTGTTGTCATGCAAAGCAAAAGGTCACCGGTTCAATTCCCACTCAGGACACATGCCTGGGTTGTGGGTTCAGTCCCCGGTTAGGGTATGTACCAGAGACAAGCGAAAAAGACATCTGTCCTGGGTGTCTGAAAAGACGATGAAAAGTATGGCATCCTACCACAGCTTTAAGAGCGTTGAAGCTCTCAGAACAAAACCTAAGGGGGAAAAACCCAGGTCAAACAACTTAAAAGTTCAGCCTATGTTTAAAAAGTAAAACCAAATAAAAATAAGATTTCACATTCCCAAGTGCACATCTGGGACAATTTACATTGTGAAAGCCAGGATGTAAGGGAAACTACAAATGCCATTAGCTGCACAGCTGCCAGCAGACCCTGCCGTAAGACAGCCACGTGGCTACACACCTGGGGGATCCTCTGATAGCTCTTGATGGGACCACCAATGGAACATTGCATCCAGGATTTGACTAATTGGAAATAGTAATTTCCTTCAAGGACTAGAGAAGTTAAAAACAAGATGTCTGCTCTTTGCCTTATGACAGAGTAGTCTCTACATTGGTGGAAGGGGACAAAAGTATGACACTTTATAACCCAAGCCTTCTGATATTTACAACCTTGTGTAGACTCCTCCCATACTGACTCTGTGCTTTGCCATGTGACTTGCCTTGACCAGTGAAAATTGACAAAGATGAGACAAGTAGAAGCTTATCCTTCAGGAAGGAATATTTTTTCTTGAAGGCCTGGGCCACCATGTGAAGAAGTCCACAAATCCTACTGATATCCTAGGTGGAGAGACAAATATCTAACAGCATCCAGATCTTCCAGCCATATCAGTGGAGGCACCAGACATGTAAGTGAAAAAGCCATCTTGGATGTTCCAGCCCCAGAAGACACCCATAGAGCAGAACAACTGACCAGAGGCGCTCAGCTCAGACTGCTGAGGAATAATTTCTTGTAGCCTTAAGCCGCAATGTTTGGGGTGGTGTGCAATGCAGCAAAAGGACCAGGAACAGCTTTGTATCAAAGCAATTCTAATCTAGTGGTTATGGCCTTGAGGATCAGGTGAATTTTTGTTTAAATCTTATAAACGACATTTATTAAGTATGTGTTTTAAGGTAATTTCTTTACTCTCTCTTCATCTTTTAGTGATAAAGTAGGTCCCTGTTCATTGCTCCCCCACCCTAGCATCCATGCTTTTTCCTTCTGGGAAAGCTACCATAGCTCCAGAGGTTGACCAAATGACTTAGGAAAGGCCAATTAGTGTATTCTGTCACCTGACCACACACAAGAGACTCACACACTCACAATGGGTCAGGCCTGGGCTTCTGGCCTAACCCAGCTCACTCAGAATGAGTCTCAGGACTTCACTGAATGTGTGAATAATATTTCTTGTTCTGGAAGCTAGCCTGAGAATGAAACCAATGTATACAGCAGGAAAAACCCAACAAAAGGAAATCACGGAGAAAAGGAGCATGAACCTGAACAAAATGCTCCTGAAGCAAAGCCCTACGTTGAACTTTTAAATAACACAAGTCAACAAATTCCCTTTAATGTTTAAATTATTTCAAGTTGGGATTTGCTTCTTGCAACCCAAAGCCTCTTAGGTAATACAGTGAGTACCTACCATTTTCTCCCCCTTTTCTTCTGGAAATACTATGCCCTTTTGAGGGGAAATTGTTCCCCACCACCAAAAAAAGCCAGCACAGTTCTAAATGAGGCTGCCAATGAAAGTACACCCCACAATCCCTTCCCAAGCCATAAGAAAATTGGAAGGCCCAACCAAACCACTCAGATCCTTTCCCTGATTTTAGGGACTGAGAAAAAGTGATAGACACTCTCTGGTAGTGAAGCTGAGATGCTGAGAGCCACCTGCAGCCCTACTTCCAGCTGTGTGAAGAAAGCTTCTTGGGAGGGAAAAATTCCAACTGAGAGACAAAAGGAGAGCCCTGGAACATTCCAGACCATGGTTCAATGACCCTGAAGCCACTCCACCCTGACCTTCAACAAATCGACTTTGTGAACCAGTGAATTTTCGACCCCACATACCCTTATCTTTGGGTGAGGTTTGCTTCTTTCACTTCTTTGACCAAGACTCTGGGTTCTGCCTTTCGAAGCCAAAGCAGTCACTCAGTGGCTCCTGGAGACAAGCCACAGAACCCTCTATGCCTCTGTGTGCTCAACTCAAATATGAAGGGGCTGGATGGAACTTTCTACACAGTTCCCCTTGGCTCTATTCTGTGCCCAGAGCCCTCCCAGGCTGCTGCAGGCCTCTATGGCCTCCAGTGAGGATGATAACAGTATGCACCTGGACTACATATAACTTTTTACACACCTTTCTCTTCTTGTTAGCATGTCCCATTTTTTTACACATAAAGATTGATTCATAAAGTTAACAGTGGCTCCCCAGCATGTGCCTAACAGTATACACAGCTTCCATTTATTGGGTGCCAACTTGGTACAGGTTAGGTGTTTCATATATTGTTTCCGCTCCTTATAATCCACGTGTAGCAGGCTTCTCCAGGTGGTGACTACAAATGAAGGCGAATTTACAGTCAACCCCTCACATGCAGTACTCCAGGGCCTTGCTTGTGCTTTCCAGTGGTCTTTTTCTCTAAATATTTTTGAGAATCCCCTGTTGTGAGTCCTGAGGTGATTTTCATTAAAATTTGCCCCCAGCTTCACCAGTGAAGAGTTCTCAAACCTCTTTCTTCTTGTGTTTTTCTATGAGTTCTCAAAGGCGCGGGGATCCCAAACTGGAAACTGTGCTCTCGTGCTCATCAACAATAGAATGGGTAAAAACACTGTGGTACATTTCCTCAATGGAATACTAAGCTATGATGAGGGTGGATGAAGGGCATCTATCCACAACATAAATTTATGCACAAAATCAAGACACAAAAGAAAATACAAGAACAATTCCGTTTATATAAAGATCAAAATCAATATGATCCAATGATCCCATCTCTAGATGTATATCCGAAGGAAATTAAATCACTAATTCAGAGATATCTGCACATTTTGTACTCATTACAGTTCTTTTCACAAAAGCCAAGACATGGAAACTACCTAAGTGTCCATCCACTAATGGATGGATGAAGAAAGTGTGGTACATGTATACAATGAACTATTATTTAGCCATAAAAAAAAAAAAAAAGGAAATCCTCCTGGCTGGCACAGCTCAGTGGATTGAGCGAAGGCCTGTGAACCAAAGTGTCGCCAGTTCGATTCCCAGTCTAGAGCACATGCCTGGGTTGCCAGCCAGGTCCCCAGTAAGGGGCATGTGAGAGGCAACCACACATTGATGTTTCTCTCCCTCTCTTTCTCCTTCCCTTCCCGTTTCTCTAAAAATAAATAAATAGAATCTCTTAAAAAAAATTTTTTTTTAAAAGAAGGAAATCCTTCCATCTGGGACAATATGGGTGGGCCTTGATGGTATTATGCTAAGTGAAATAAGTCAGACAGAGAAAGACAGATACTGAAAGATCTCACTTATATGTGGAATCTAAAAGAGCCAAATTCATAGAACCACAGAATAGAGCAGTGTTTGCCAGGACCTTAAAAGTTGGGGAAAACGGAGAAATGTTGGTCAAAGTATACAAACTTACAGTTATAAGAGAAATTATTTCCAGGGATCTAATGTACATCACGAGAACTATAGTTAACAGTATGGTATTATACACTTGAAAGATGGTATGAGAGTAAATTTTAAATGTCCTGACCATAATAGCAAAAACAAAATGGTACTTATCTGATGGGAAGAATGTGTTAATTAACCTGATTGTGGTAAACATTTCTCAGTATATACATGTATCCAAATTATCACATCGTACAATTTAAGTTCATACAATGTATCAATTATATCTCAATGAAGCTAGGGGAAGTCCATTAAAGCGGTTAATCATTCAAAATAATAGACGCATTAATATTTTATTTTATATTAAAACATAAAAATATACATACATATGCCAGTATTCTGATGTTGGGATAAGTATTTTATGCATTTTATTTAATGTGGACCCACTCAATGATGTTCTAAGTTGTATTGTTTTGGGGATTCTGGTGGGGGGGGCACGGGGGCAGGTTGTTTTGTTTTTGTTTTGCTTCAGCCATAACTGTAATGCATTCAGATTTTTGGCTTCTTAAAAGCTGAACAAAGTTTAAGTATACTTGCAAAGCAACCTTAGTGTAGCATCCCTTGAAATTTTTTTTTCCCAATCTTTTATGCTTGTCTCGCCTACACTTAATTGGACCGCAATTTTTTAGCAACTGCCTTTATCTACTAATCTTTACCAAAGCATTCAGCTTAAATTTCATTAAAAATTATATCTCTCTCTTGTCTCATACATATTTTATCAGTTTACAAAAATTTTAACTCAATAAAGCAATTAGAATATAGGTGAGAAAAAAGATTGAAATCAGGTAAAACTAACCCAAGACTTTAGAAGTCAAGACAGTGGTGACCTCGGGGACGGACAACAGGAAGGGGGCAAAAGTGGTTCTTCTGGAGGTGCCAGTTACGTTTTGATTCTTGATGCTGGTCATTCATCAGGATTAGTTTATAAATGTTTATTGAACTCAACACTCATGGCTTATGCATTTCCCTCTTCCTTTGTTTGACATGCTCCAGTTCAGAAGTCTTAAAAGGAAGGAAAGGGGATGAGCTGTCCTGGTGTCTGGGCTGCAGTTCTCAGCTGCTGGCATGGAGCTGTAATAAGGAGGCCACCACTATATCTGGGCCACCTGGTCTACCCCAGACCACAGAGGTGCTGGTCCCTTGTGGCCAGTCCCTCTGCTGCTGTTCTCCAGGATTTACCTCTCTCTCTGTCCATTAGGGAGAAGCCCCTTCCTTTCCAAGTGTCTAGTTCTTCTGATACAGGGACAAGGCCTCTCACGCTACAGTGTCTTTAGTTTTACCACCCAACTCTCTGAGAAAGCTTTCCCCAGGAGAGTTTATTATGTTTCCAGTAATAAAGAGCTCTGTTCTCCCCACCACTTCTCCTGCCCCGGGTTGTCGGCACTGTGGCAGGGAGTTAGTTCAATGAAAGCCATATGGTATAATGGTTAAGAGCATGGCTCCAGACTGCTCAGCTTTCAATCCCAACTCCACCACTTATTGGCTTTGTAACCTTGTACAAGTTACTTCAATTCTCTGTGTCTCAGTTTCCTAATAAGAAAACTGTCCTCCTTCATAGGGATTACGAAGATTAAAAGAGTCTATATATGTTAATTGCTTAGAACAGAGTCTGGCATAGAGTAAAATGACTTCAATCTATTTAGCAATAGTAATCATTTGTCCCTACCTGCAAACCAGCTCTAATCGCTTGCCCTGTTCTGCAGTTCATCAGCCATGTCTATTTATTTCTGAGCCCTGGTTGTGAGCAGACTTCATGTTTTTTTTCCCAAGAAACTCCTGGAGGCCATGCAAATCGGAGGATGGAACTAAACTTCATCTAAGTGTCCCCTAACATTCCATGCCAGTTACAGAGGCTTTGTTTATAAAAAGCACATAAATAATATCCTTGAGGGGGCCACCTAACTCTAAATGCTGGCATTGCCACATCTTAGGTCTGAGCCAGCCAGGATATCAGCGAATTTTCAGGAACCCTGTAGAATAGGATATATGAGTTCTATTGTGCAAATATGGGAACTGGAACTCAGAGAATTTGAGCAACTTGCCCAAGCTGATGTAGCAGGTAAATAGCTGAGCTGCATTTCAGCCCAGCTTTCTCTGACTCTAAAACCCAGACCCTTCCCATTAATCCATGCTGTCATCTTGGGCACTGTGGATGGCGAGTCAATAAGAGGCAATATTTACTTCACATGAATTATAATCTAGTGGGAGATGTAAGACGCAGACATGCATAAGAAGTCGATATCAGCATAGATCACAGATTATTAGTCCTAAAAAAGCAGGGACGCTCAGGAGAGCTGTTTTCAGCCAAACATGTGAGGTTGGATATTTTGTTCTCCAGAACAAAGTCTCCTGAGATCAATCCTTAGGTCAAGCAGAGAAACTAAGAGCAGTTATTGGGTCCAAGTGGTGATAATAGGGGTTGTAAGGGATGCACAGACCAAGGATCGAAAGTCAGGCCAAGATGGAACCAAATTTACTCTTTCTTAGGTATTAACATTACAGACTCTATCACTGTTTTGGGGTCCCCACAACAACCTTCAGGTTCAATGATTCTCCAGAAGGATTCAGAGAACTCAGAAAAGCTGTTTTTCTCAGTTACCATTCATTTCAGCAAAAGGATGCAGATTAAAAACAGCAAAGATAAAAGGAACATAGGGCAGAGCCCAGGAGAGACCAGGCATGAGCCTCCAATTGCTGTCTCCCATGGAAATTGTACGTACCATAAGGAAATGAGACTTCTGGCCAAGATGGAGGCATAGGTAGATACACTTTGCCTCCTCCCACAACCAAAAGAAGGACAACAACAAATTTAAAAACAAAAACTAATCAGAACTGCCAGAAAATCAAACTGTATGGAAGTCCGACAACCAAGGAATTAAAGAAGAAACATTCATCCAGACTGACAGGAGAGGCGGGGACAGACAGCCAAAGTGGAAAGGATACATGGCAAGGAGGCAGTTGAAGGGTAGGGCAGGCGAGGCAGTGGTTGACAGCTGCTGGCAGACCAGGCAGTCCCACATTCACATGTGGATAAACCAGGAGGAACAAGACAGACCACACAACCCAGGGTTCCACCATGGGGAAAGAAAGCCTCATAACCTCTGACTGGAAAAACCTGTAGGGGTTATGGTGGGGGGAGAAACACCCAGCCTCATAGGAGAGTTCATTGGAGAGACCCATAGGGTCCTAAAACATACACAAACCCACCCAACCAGGAATCAGCAACTGAAAGGGCACAATCTGCTTGTGGGAAGTGAGGGAAATGATGGAAAGTGGGGCAAGGGCTGAGCAAGTGGCATTGTTCCCTCTCTGACCCCTGTCCCACATACAGTGTCACAATGCAGTGGCATCGGTTGCCCCATCCTGGTGAATACTTAAGGCTCCTTCTCTTACAGGCTTGTGGAGACAAAAAAAAAATATGCCCAAATGAAAGAACAGATCAAAACTCCAAAAATAGATGAAGAGGTAGCCAACCTATCAGATGCACAGTTCAAAACACTGGTCATCAGGGTGCTCACAGAAATGGTTGAGTATGGTTGCAAAGTGAAATAAAGAAAAATATACAGGGAACCAACAGTGAAGGGAAGGAAACCAGGACTCAAATCAATGATTTGGACCAGAAGGAAGAAATAAACTTTCAACCAGAACAGAATGAAGAAACAAGAACTAAAAAAAAAAAAAAAAAAATAAGAAGAGGCTTAGGAACCTCAGGAATAACTTTAAACATTCCAACATCCAAATCATAGGGGTGCCAGAAAGAGAAGAGGAAGAACGAGAAATTGAAAACTTATTTGAACAAATAATGAAGGAGAACTTTCCCAATCTGGCCCAAAGGAAATAGACTTCCAAGAAGTCCAAGAAGCTCAAGAGTCCCAAAGAAGATGGACCTAAGGAGGAATACACCAAGGCACATCATAATTACCTTACCCAAGAGGAAAGATAAAGAGAGAATCTTAAAAGCAGCAAGAGAAAGGGAGACAGTTACCTACAAAGGAGTGCCCGTCAGACTGTCAGCTGATTTCTCAAAAGAAACCTTGCAGGCAAGAAGGGGCTGGAAAGAAGTATTCCAAGTCATGAAAGGCAAGGACCTACATCCAAGATGACTCTCTCCAGCAAAGCTATCATTTAGAATAGAAGGGGAGATAAAATGCTTCCCAGATAAGGCCAAGTTCAAGGAGTTCATCATCACCACACCCTTACTATATGAAATGTTAAAGGGACTTATCTAAGAAAAAGAAGATAAAAAATATGAACAGTAAAATGACAACAAACTCACAGTTATTAACTACCGAACCTAAAACAAAAACAAAAACAAACTAAGCAAACAACTAGAACAGGAGCAGAATCACAGAAATGGAGATCACATGGAGGGTTATCAGTGGGGAGGGGAGGGGAAAGAATAGGGGAAAAGGTACAGGGAATAAGAAGCGTAAATGGTAGGTACAAAATAGACAGGGGGAGGTTAAGAATAGTACAGGAAGTGGAGAAGCCAAAGAACTTATATGTACAAACCATGGGCATGAACTAAGAGGGAGTCAGAATGTTGGTGGGAGGGTGGAGGTGGATAAAGGGGAAAAAAATGGGACAACTGTAATAGCATAATTGATAAAATATATCAAAAAAAGGAAAAAATTGTATAGACCATGCTTAATTATCCCAGCAACAATGTGTGACAACATGTAGAGTATTACTTACCGGGGAGTCACCTAAGCCTCGTTGTCCAGGGTTTTCACTAGTAGTCAGTAATGTAGGCATGGAGTGTCTGCATGACTGGCCTTAGTCACTCAGTCTCCATTCCCTCCAGAATTCAAACATATGGTTGACTCAATGCCTCCATCATCAATCACATCATTAGCATAGACTACCTGGAATGGCCTAAGGCACCAAATAAACAATACTCTTAACAGGCCAACTATTCAAAGGATTTGGAGGTCATCTCTCAAGAGCCTGTGGAGGACCAGTTTCCTTGGAATGTGCAGGGTTTGAATACCCCAAACCAGCTGACTCAGTCTTTTTTTGCAAGTCCCATTTAATCTTTTCAAATAATATAGGTACTATTATCCCCATTTGAGAGATCAGAAAACTAAGGCTGAGACAGTTGAACCTAATGGCAATGTTACACACTGTTAAACAGAGAAGCTAGGATTCCTTTCCAAGACCATCTGCTTCAGAGTCCATGTTCATGCACTTTACCCTGTGACTGCCCTATTCATGTGCCACTGGTCTCTAGAAGGACATGATCAAGCTAGTGAATGATTCTGTGCTCCTTCCTCCAGTGAAGAAAGAACTTTAAGCCAGGCTGAGTTAGATGGAGCTGGACTGTATACCTGGTGCAAATCTCTGATTCTGCACTCAGCACGTGGCATTGCTTACCTGTTTCTCCCACCAGGAAGGCAGTGGCATGCCTCACTTATCTCAGTATTCTCTATACCTGGAATGTGTAGTATAAATATAACAGTTATTTTTCTAGTTACATTAAATGTCTTGCTGAGAGTCAGTTTGAAAAACCTTCTTCACAGGTGAAAGACAGAATATTTAATTCATAGGATTGATGATCGCAATTAGAAAATTGCAAAATTTAGGGCCAAAATTCATTTATATACAAAAACAACATAGTTAATTTTGGATCACTAAAGAAAAAAAAATCGGCAATTTTCAAAAAATTAAAACCATGAAACTTCTGCACATGTAAAGCACATATCAAACATTTAGGTAATCCATTAATATGAATCCAATCCATTAGGATGGTAAAGCTGGTTCAGAGGAGAATTTAAGGAACAGAGATTTATATGGTCCATCAACAAAGGTATGCCAAAACAAGTTTGCTGAGTTCGAGACCAAAATATTCCATGACCTACAGGACAATAAAACTATAAGCACTGGGGTTATCTTCTCTACTAATCAGAAACCACAGGTACCTCTAATGAACAAAAGTCTGTAAGTTACCAGGTATCATCACAGTATCTGAGCCCTAATCCAGAGTACATAATAATTCATGCCAAAATACATTCTCTAGAGAATTAAATAACCCTTGGGTGGGCTTGCTAGACAATGTCCTCAAATGCATTCTTAAGGTTTAGATAATTTTTTTTAATAACAGATAAGATTTTTTTAATGTAAAACTAGCTTAGAATCTTACATCAACAAATCACAATTAAATTAATAATTTCTTTAGACTTTCTATCTGGGGACCAACGCAATGGGCAAGCAACTATTTTGTCATTTCCCAGGCTTACCTGAGAGACTTGACATTACAAACAGAATTTTATTTTCTGTACTGCAAACGCAATGTTAAAATGCAACATATTAAAAGACTATTTTCAAAGCAAATAGAGATATGCCAGGGAAAAACAGGGATTATCAAAAGAATATCAGCTAAAGCTCTATCAAAAATAGGGCCCTCCAAAAATACTAATCCCCTAGTATTACAGTTAACTATTTGTTTAAACACATTTAATCCATCAAAGATACTGTTTTGATTGAGCCACTTGTCCTTATGAATAAACAGTAATGGGCTTGAATTTCCACAACACATTTTAGACTCTTCAAAGTCCATTAATTGGAATTTTTTGAAAATTCAGCAGAGGCTGTTCTGAAGTTTGTTTTTCATTATGCATGAAAAAAATAGTTTGTTAAGAAGCTCAGTAGTAGCAATCAAGTTTAGAGAGAAGGCTTAGGAAACAGTATTTTAACTGCTTATTAACTTTTAAAATACTGCAAACCCTTCAGAAGCATCTACTTATATAAAATTAATGCAGTAATTAGAGATTATTCTTATCTCTTCATTAAGATAACTCCCTGAGGATCTCAATTCATTGCTTAGTGATAGTCACTCATCTGGCTTCATTTGAAACACCTGGAAAACACTTTAAAACTAGAAACATAAAGAGGCTTTCGGTCAAGATGGAGATGTAGGCAGAGATGTCTCGCCTCTTCACACAATCACATCAAAATTACAACTATAATATAGAGCAACCATCACTCAGGAACATCAGAAATAGAGTTAAATGGAAGTCTGACAATTACGAAAACGAGTTGGATGGAAGTCTGACAACTACTGAACTGAAGAAACCACAGCCATCCGCTGGTAAGAGGGGTGTGGACATGGAGAGGGCTGGCCCCACATCCACATGGGTAAAAATTTGGGAGGGATATCTCAGCAGCAAGGAGTCCCAGACTTCCCAGGAATACCAAGAGCCCCAGCCCAGGATTCCAGTGCCAGGAAGGTAAGTACCTACAACTTCTGGCTACAAAAAGCAGCAGGGATTGAGTTGGTCGAAGAGGTTGCTGGAGCCCTAAGCAGTTCCTCTTGTGGAACACACACATGGACTCACCTACTCAGACTCACTCCATCTGAGCTCCAGCAGCAGGGTGGCAGCTTGAGTGGTATACAGGGGAGACTGAAGTATCTGGCATCAGGGCAAGAAGAGGCCATTGTCTCTTTGCTGAGCCCTCCCTGCATAGAGCTGGTGGGCTGGTACCATATCTGAGATTCCATCAATCTGGCTAACACTGTGTGATCCACCTTAAAGATCCACAGAGGCTCCACCCAAGCTGCTTTTTCATAGGAATGGCTGGCCTTGGCTCCTAAATCCTATCAGACAAACAACAGCTGACTTCAGTGAGCCCTAGCAGCAGCCAGAGTAGATTCACAACTTTGCTTCACCTGGGAATCTCTAAGCCCAGTACAAGTAACAGCCATCTCAGATTGTTTTACAGCTCAGGCAGGGTGCTCCAGGCAAAACACAGGTCGGGGCTGAACTTGGCCTACACAACCCAGGAAACCCCAGAGCCTGTGCACCCAGTGGACAGCTACAGCACCACCACCATCCCTCTCCACAGCTGATCCTCCATGGAGAGCAGAGGTTGGTGGTCAGTGGTCCCAGCCAATCCTTGCAGCTGATGGCCTGGGTAAATCCCTTCCTTTGGCCTGCCAACAGCAACCAACTCTCAACTACAAGAGTAGTGTGTACTCGGCCCACATAAAGGGTGTACCTCGTGTACCCAGTATAGGTGATAGGGGAGGCTGTGCCACTGGACCCTACGGGACTACATTAAGCCACACTACCAAGACAGAATGTCAAAGCAGCCCTACCTAATATATAGAAACAAACACAGGGAGGCTGCCAAAATGAGGAGACAAAGAAACATGACCCAAATGAAAAAACTGATCAAAACTCCAGAAAAAGAGCTAAACAAAGTGGACATAAGCAATCTATCAGATACAGAGTTCAAAACACTGGTTATAAGGATGCTCAAGGAACTTAGTGAGGACCTCAACAGCATAAGAAAGATCCAGTCAGAAATAAAGGATACATTAACTGAAATAAAGAACAATTTACAGGAAAACAACAGTACAGTGGATGAAACCGAGAATCAAATCAATGATTTGGAGCATAAGGAAGCAAAAAACAACCACAAAGAAAAACAAGAAGAAACAAGAATCCAAAAAAGAATATACTATGAGGATAGTAGAAACAGCCTCTGGGACAACTTCAAGAGGTCCAACATTTGCCTCATAAGGGTGTCAGAAGGAGAAGAGAAAGAGCAAGAAACTGGAAATCTGAAAAAATAGTGAAAGAAAACTTTCCTAATTTGGTGAGGGAAATAGACATGCAAGTACAGGAAGCACAGAGTCCCAATTATGATGGATGCAAGGAGGCCCACTCCAAGACATTATTATAAGAGGCCAAAGGTTAAAGATAAAGAGAGACTCTTAAAAACAAGAGAAAAGTAGTTACTGGAAGGTTGCCAGATGGAAGTGTGGAGGAGGAGAATGGGGGAACAGGTGAGGGGATTAAGAAGTACAAATAGGTAATTACAGAATAGCCATGGAGATGTAAAGTACAGTGTAGGAAATAGAGTAGCCAAAGAACTCATACACATAAGTCATAGATATGAACAATGGTGGGGGGGATTGCCTGAAGGAGTGGGGTTGCTGGGTGGAGGGCTGCAAAAATGGGAAAATCAGGACAACTGTAATAGCATAATCAATAACATATAATTTAAAAATTTTACAAAAACTAGAAATGTATAACCCAGCCCACACCAAATAAAATGTTTTTTAAAAACTGTGGTGTATCCATGCCATGGCATATTACTCAGCAATAAACATTAATACATGCAACAACATGAATGAATCTCAAAATAATTATGCTATATGAAAAAAGACAAACAAAAACACAGTCTGAAAAGGCAACTTTAGAGATAAAAATTAGAGGAGTGATATCCAGGAACTGGCAGTGGAGAAAGAGGATTGATACCAAAAGGCAGAAGAGAACTTTCTTAGATGCTGAAAATGTTCTATATCTCAATTGTGGTGGTGGTTATACAACTGGATACATTTCTCTAAACTTATCCAACTATTCTCTCTAAAAAGTTGCGTTTTTCTGTATGCAAATTATACCACAATAAACCAGGCTTATAGAAATACACAGGAGCCAGTTGGAAGGGACTCCCATCAGTGAAATCTGGAACCACTTGAACATCAAAGTAAATAATGATAGTAAGGGATAACAACCTATTGAATGAAAAAGGGAATCTCTAGTCTATATTAAGATAATATAAACAAATAAATAAATAGGAGGAAAGGGAAATTCATGCTTATTGGAAAAGGCTAATTCATAAATGTGAATAACATTAGAAAATAAGCACATGATTACCACTGTAATAATAATTAACACACTCAAGAATCATCAATGGATAAAAGTTTGATCAGAAACTGAATCCTTGTGTAGTCTCAAATTCTCTTCCCACAAAATGCTTATTAATTTGAAAGGGAAAATAATAACTTTACAGTAGAGAAACCTGGTAGACAAATACCTTAACAAAGTGATACAAATTTATCACCTATAACGAGACAAACTGGCATTGTACACCTCTGATGGAAAACGCTGGGAAGAACACATCATGTTTGTGGTTTTCCTATGAAGTGTGCAAAATCCAAAGAGAAACATGAGTCCTCCCCAGTGTGGCTCAGTCGGTTGAGTGTCATCCCACAAAATGAAAAGTTACAAGCTTGATCCCCACTCAGGGCACATGCCTGGGTTGGGGGCTCAGTCCCTATTCAGGCACATACGAGAGGCAACCAATTGATGCTTCTCTCTCACATCCGTGGTCCTCTCCCTCTCTCTAAAATTAAATAAATAAAATCTTTTCGAAAAATAGAAGCATGAGAAAACATCAGGCAAATCAAAATTAAAAAACATTCTACAAAATAACTGGCCTGTACCATTCAAAACGTGTTAAATAAAAAAAAATTTTCATGAGAAATTGTTCCAAATTAGAGGATATATACGGACAAGAGAACTTAGTGCAATGAATGATTCTGGATTACATCCTGGACAACAATGGACATTATTAGGACAATTGGCAAATTTCCAGTAAGACCAGTAACTACATAATAGTCTTCTATTAATGTTTTCTTTCTGGGTTTGATGGCTTACTCTAGTTGCATATGAAAGCATACTTTTTTTTAAGGAAATAAATTCTGAACTATTTAGATGTAAAGGGACACTATATTTACAAGTTCCTCTTAGCAAAAAATATGTGTATATAGTAGTGTGTTGGTGTTTCATAACCGGTTCTCCAAAAATATGTGCGTATATATGTACATGCAGTACACAATTTAGAAAATAATTAAATGTGCAACCCCCTTTATTATAAATTCTGTATAACCAATTGACTCTCACAGAATGCTTTTAGTGAATTCTGCCTGACCCTTATATCTGTAGCCAACCTAAAGTTGCTATTCAGTGTAACAGCTGTAGACATAACACACTATAGTCTTTATTATTAGCACAGTCTCATCACTTTCTTAAGTCTAGACCAACAATAAAACAATAAATCAAGCCCTGATTTGTCTTCATGGGACCTCACTGAACACCGAGTTGGGAAGAGATGCTCAGTAGCATTCTATAACATAGAACAGAATAGAGGGAAATCACCTCCAGAGCATAAATATTAGTAAAATGATTAAGAAGAGATAAATTTTAAGTATTAAATGTTGATATGAGTTTGGATTTTGGAGGAGACATTAGTTACTGGCATCTGCCTCTTTACTTTTTTTAAAGATATTATTTTGTTTTTAGAGAAAGAGCAAGGGAGAGAGAAAGAGAGGAAGAGAAACATTGACATGAAAGAGAAACACTGATCTGTTGCCTCTCGTAGGCACCTTGTCCAGGGACCAAACATGAAACCCAGGCATGTGCCCTGTCTGGGAATCAAACCAGCCACCTTTCACTTTGTGGGATGATGCCCAACCCACTGAGCCACACCGGTCAGGACTGCCTCTTTACTTGTAATATAACTTAATGATAAGCTAAAATAATTTCATGTTTAATGATGGCCAAGTCAAACAACTAGCTCCCAAAGTCCCAGAAATGTTAGCAATTGGCTCTCCTAAACCAGAACGAACTCCAGTACACCACTGTGAGAGAATGATGAAGCACATGTGGTAAAACTTTAATAATCAGGGAATCTGAGTAGTAGTTGTATAGAAATTCTTCCTATTATTTCTACAACTATTCCGTAAATCCAAAATTATTTCAAAATTTCAATGTTAAGAAAATAAATCAACTGAACCCCAATTCATGTTTTTTTGTTTGTGTAGACATGACACACATTAGGTCCACCTTTACAGCACCGCTAAAGAACTGATGGAAGGAAACTGCATTCAGGGAAAGGTGAGCACCAACATTTCAAGGACCGTCTCTGAGTCCCTCAGCAGTTTCATTAATGGCCTGTTATTTTACAGTGAAGTCAATGACAACTTGCTCATGTCTGAGTTTTCCCATGATGCAAGCAGAGTATAGTAAAACTGGTATAAACAGAGGACCCTGGGAACAAGGTGGAAATTTCTGACCTTGTTCTCCCCTGCTCCTTCCCATATCCCTTACCTCTTCATTCCTGTCCTCTCTTCATGAGAAAAGCAAAATCAGAGGAAAGCATGCCTGATACATGGCAGTGGGTTAGCATGCAGCTAGCAGGTCTCATCACCCCATAGGAGCCCACGTTTCATCTGTAAAATTTGGAATGGCAAATCTGGTCTCTTCCCAGTCTAACGTTTCAATGTCCTGCTTTAGACCTAGTGTCCAGACAGCTTGTGAGTGGAGATTTAAGAGCCTATACCACCTCTGAAAGTTGTCCCTACATCACTGTGGCACACCAAATGGCAGTCCTCCCTCACAGCTGGAATTGGCCACGCCTTGATATGAAGCAGCTGTTCCCTGGCACAACAATGCAGAGTAGTCTGGGACAGGAAGTGAAAGATACCACATCCCCTGAAACTGCAGTGAAAATTTATGAGGCCTATTATCATGGCTTCACAGTTGTTAAGAAGTGGCATTATGGGCTCTCCTATTACGAAGGAGTTTGGAAAAGGCATTGGTCACTGTGGCTTCTGCCTCTTGACTTTAATCTGGAGAGAATGGTGCTGCCCACCCAATGCTTGACCAGAAAACTTCTAAGGCAATCACTCTGAATGCCTCAGGAGGGTGGTAACTGTAAACATGTATTTAATGCCAGGTGCCATTAGGGACCAGGGTACGCATAAAGATAAAGTCACCAAAATTCAGTCAGAGCACTTAAAATACTTAGAATTGGAGAATTCTAGAGCTACTTGGAAGTGGCTTTGGAGCTGATTGCATCCAGTCTGACAATCTGGTTGGAGACAAAATTACATACACTGGCAAAGATCCCTTTTGGTTCAAGGCTATAAATTAAAGGCGTCAGATGCATGCAAGAGAGAATAAGCTCAGGAGGCACAGGGGAAGGTGTGATTATTGAAATATTCGGGACTCTCTGCTCTACCCAAAGAAACTTTGTCCCCAAAACCTTAATTTCCAGAACAAGCCCTCCACCTGATGAAACAAGAATTAACAGGCAACAAAGATAAAAGGAGAAATGGGCTCAGGGTCTTAGGGCCAGGGAAAGAGAAGAACAGGTGGCAAGTTGAGAGAGAAGGTTTAATGACATGAGATTCCATTGGTTCGACAAGGAAGGTCCTAATCTCACAGCTGAATCCTACACATATGGGTTTATAATCAGAGGCCCCAAAACAGTAATCAATCTGCAGCCTCCAGCAACACAAATTAGGTGCATGGTAGGAAGGAAGTAGGAAAGAAGTGTTTGCCTTTGTTTTGGGTTTCTGTGGGGCTTTTTCCTTCTGGTCTACCTAAATCTGTTTGTGTACTTAGCCCGCCACCCGTTGCCTGAGGAATCGTTGGCACTGTCTTCCTCCTCTAGCTGCCCCCACTATAGTCTCCTACATTTCACATCCAGAGCTCTGGACGTGAGGTTCAATAGGTGAATGGCAACCAACAACACTTACACTAGATCAGACATTAGGAGTAGAGCCTGTTTGGCAAGACACCAAGCTTGGCTCTCTCGGAGGTTCTGGGAAGGGAGATAAAATACTTCTTATGCAGTGAAATGTTTGCGGGCTTTGTATCGAGCTCACGTTGTAAACAGTTCTGTGGAGCAGCCGGACACAGAGCAGAATCCCAAATCCTGCTCGCTGCCAAGCCCTGCCTCCCACTGTGGAGTGGAGAATATGCAGCCCTGGTCTCTGGTGGTCTCCAGAAAAGGAAGGAGTCACCAGGATGTGTGGAGATGCAGTCCTGTGACCCACCCACAGTGGTCACATTGGTGACATCTGACAGAGGTCCAGAGGTGTGACCTGAGACTGTTGCCTGCAAGCCTCCCCCCTCTACAGTAACGCATGCTGTGATAATTGGCCAGTCCAAGCAGTTTAGGGCTCTCCAATTTTCAGCAGGCAGTGACTTGTAAACAAATCGTCCTCATTTCTGAAGTTTAGTTAACAGACTCCTGCTGGAGCACACTGAGGTTCTTGCAACCTCATAGTTCAAGGGTAAACCCCTCCCCACATCAAGCCTGTAGGAAACTCTAAGGTTAGCAACGGGTCATTAAGAGACTAATATCAATTACAGCTCCAGGCTCCCTGAGACCTTGTGACAATCCACTCAAAGGCAGGGATAAGGTCAGCTTCTGAGGCCCCTTCACTGCTGCAGCTGCTTTTCCTCAAAGGTCAGCATGTCATCTTGCCTCCAAGTCGTCTGACCCTGGCTTCTCTGTCCACTGTCAAATCAGGTCCAGGCCTAGGCAAAACCCAAGCATCACTTTCCCTCTCAGTCTGTGGGCTACTAAAGTCACCAGGATCAGACTGATTCATGTCACCTTGCTCAGATGAAGCGGCTGTCACCTTGTAAAATGCAAAAATTCACCTGTTCTTGCTTCTCAGGAGTTTATATTCCGGGAAGAGCTAGCTTTTGCCCAGCAAGGAGCTGAGGGGATCAGTAAGACAGGTACATTCTGTGAAGGAGACTGAGGAAAGGGAACTTGGAAAAAAGAGTGAGGCAGGGAGATAACAGGAAATAAGGAAACAAGACAGAAGAAAAGATCAAAGCAGAATTAGCACAAGTAGACGGCGCAGCTAAAGACATACTGTTTACCACTTCCGATTTTTACTAGAGTCAAACTTTAAAAATTGAATAGCCTTCCAAAAGTGGCTACATTTCTCTTCCCTTTGCTTGAAGTAGTATTTGGAAGAAAGTTATGCGTACTAGTGCTCTGCATGAAGCACTTTAGAAAATGTGTCTTTAAGGCTCAGACCTTGAACAACCTCAGGTCCACACTAAATCAGCCCTGACTTCCTCCTTCAGAAGATTCAGAATTGTAGCCACTTCCTAGGGCAAAGGTGACTCCCTGGGTGGTCTACACGCTCATCCTAATTAATATCAGCCGGTCTTCAGGACAAGGAGAGTGGAATGGAGGAAGAAGAACCATCAGGAAAAGCAAAACTTCTGCTTTTATTAAGGAAACAATTCCATTTACAATAGCACCCAAAAAAATTAAATAAATAGAATAAAATGCTTTAAAAAATATTGGCCCACAGGATGGAAGATCTGTATACTTGAAAACTATACTTGTAAAATGTTTCTGAAAGAAATTAAATAAGACACAAATAAATGGAAAAGTTCTTGCTTTCATGAATTGTAAGACCTAACATTGTTAAGATACCAATAATACCCAAAGCCACCTATAGATGCAGGGCAATATCAATCAAGTCCTAATGACATTTTTTTTTTTTTTTTGCAGAAATAGAAAACTCTTTCCTAAAATTTATACAGAATCTCAAGGGACCCGAAATAGTCCAAAACAATCTTTAAAAAGATTAAAAAAACAAAGCTGAATTTCTCATAACTCTTCATTTTAAAACTTAATCACAAAGCTACAAAATCAAAATCATGAGGTACTGGCATAAAGGCAGGCCTATAAAGCAGTAGAATAAAATAGAGAGCCCAGAAATAAACCTTTATATATGTGGTTAAGTGATTTTCAGCAGGGGTGCCAAGACCATTCAATAGGGAAAAATACAACAATCAGTTTTGGGAAACTGGATATCAAGATGCAAAAGGACAAAGTTGGATCCTTGCCTTATATATACCTATACAAAAATTACTCCAAAATAGATCAAACACTTAAATGTAAGACCTAAAACTATAAAACTCTAAAAAGAAAACATAGGGGGAACTCTTCATGATATTGGATGTGGCAATGATTCCTTTAATATGGCATCAAAAACACAGGCAACAAAAGAAAAAATAGACAAATTGGACATATTTTAGCATCAAGGGACACTATCAACAGAGTAAAAAGGCAACCCCCAGAATGGGAGAAAACATTTGCAAATCATATATCTCATAAGGGTCTAGTTTCCAGGAAATATAAAGAACTCTTTGAACTTAACAATAACAGCAAACAAAATTTGATTCAAAAATAGACAAAGGACTTGAATATTTGCAAATCCAACAGGTGATAAGAAACTAATATCCAAAACATATATTTAAAAAACTCCTAAAACTCAACAACAACAACAACAAAAACAATTTAAAATGGGCAAAGGACTTGAATAGATGCTTCTCCAAAGACATACAAATGGCTAACAGGAATACACAAAGATGCTGAGGATCACTAGTCTTCAAGGAAACACAAATCAAAATCACAATGACAAATGACCTCATACACATGGGGACAGTTCCTATAAAACAGAATTTTAAAACAAATCAAGAACAAAACAAAACAAAAAAACAAATGTTGGCAAGATTGTGAAGAAATGGAAACCTTTGTGTACTTTTGCTGGAAATTTAAAATGTACTCACTATAGAAATCAGTATGGTGGTTTACCATATAATCCAGCAATTTCACACTTGGGGTACATATCCAAAATAATTGAAGGCAGGGTCCAAAAAGATACCCAAACACCAACGTTCATAACAGCATTATTCACAACAGCTAAGAAGTGACAAGCGACCCAAATGTCCATTAATAGATGAGTGGATAAATAAAACATGGTATATACATACGGTGGAATACTTTATTCAGCCTTAAAAAAGGAGAAAATCCTGACATATAGAATTGTGTGAAGAACCTGAAGACATTATTCTAAGTGAAAAAATCAGTCACAAAAAGACCAATATTGTATGATTCTACTTAAATGAAGTACCTAAAGTAACAAAATATAGAACAAAAAGGACTTGACTGCTGAGGACAGAGGGGAAGGGAATGCCGGACCCGGGAGTGCTGGCACAGGTTGTGGCGTGTCTCTGGGGTCCCGCCACACGTTAGTCTGCCGGCTCACTGGTAATGTCCATTTTCACCTTCCGGCCAAGATGGAGGCATATGTAGAAACCCTTCACTTCCTCTCATAATCAAAAGGAAGATAACAACCAATCTAAAATCAATAAGCAACCAGAAGCACCAGAAAATCAAACTGCATGGAACTCCGACAAACCAAGAAATTAAAGAAAAAATCAACCAGAGCAACCAAACCAGTAAGACGGCGGACTGTGTGGACCCAGCCAGCTCAGAAAAACTGAGGCAAGCGGGCAGACCGCACAGGCAGGGCTGGCTGAAGGCGAAACTGAGATTCAGAGTGGACTGTGGTCTACGGCGGAGGTTGCTGCAGTGGGAGAAACTCGCAGTCTCACACGAGAGTCCATTGGAAAGTGCACTAGGGATGAGCAGGCAAGCTATACTGTTCCCTCTCTGGCCCCTCCCCCACAGGCAGCCCCGAAGTGCAGCAAGGGAGGGTTGCCCTGCCCAGCTGAATACCTAAGGCCCCACCCCCTTACAACTTATCAGGTGCACTGAGATGAAGAAATATGGCCCAAATGAAAAAACAGCAAAGCTTGAGAAAGGGAACTAAACAATGAGGAGATAGCCAACCTATCTGATGGAGAATTTAAAACCCTGGTAATCAAAATGCCCACATATCTGATTGAGCTTGGTCGAAAAATGAAAAAACAAATGAAAGATACCCAAAATGAAATAAAGCAAAATATTCAGGGAACCAACAGTGACAGGAAAGAAACCAGAACTCAAAGCAACAATTTTGAACAAAAGGAAAAAGTAAACATCCAACCGGAACAGAATGAAGAAAAAAAGAATTCAAAAAAGTAAAGAGAGACTTATAAACCTCTGGGACAACTTGAAATGTTCCAATAACCAAATGATAGGGGTTCCAGAAGGAAAAGAACAACAGCAAGAAATTGAAAACTTATTTTAATAAATAATAAAGGAAAACTTCCTCAATCTGGTGAAGGAAATAGACTTCCAGGAAGTCTGGGATGCTCAGAGTCCCAAAGAAGTTGAACCCAAAGAGGAACACACCAAGGCACATCATCATTAAGCTACCCAAGATTAAAGATAAGGAGAGAATCTTAAAAACAGCAAGAGAAAGGGAGACAGTTACCTACAAAGGAGTTCCCATCAGGCTATCAACTGATTTCTCAAAAGAAACCCTGCAGGCAAGAAGGGGCTGAAGAGAAGTATTCCAAGTCATGAAAGGCAAGGACCTACATCCAAGATGACTCTATCCAGCAAAGCTTTCATTTAGAATGGAAGGGTAGATTAAGTGCTTCCCAGATAAGGTCAAGTTCAAGGAGTTCATCATAACCAAGCCATTATTATAAGAAATGTTAAAGGGACTTATCTAAGAAAAAGAAGATAAAAAATATGAACAATAAAATGACAACAAACTCACAACTATCAACAAATGAACCTAAAAGAAAAGAAAAACAACAGAAGCAAAAACTAAGCAAACAACTACAACAGGAACAGAATCAGAGAAATGGACATCACATGGAGGGATTTCAGTGGGGAATAGGGGGGAAAGGTACAGGGAAAAAGAAGCATAATTAGTAGGCATAAAATAGATAGGGAGAGATAAAAAATGGTGTAGGAAACAGAAGACTCAAAGAAGTTATATGTACAACCCATGGTCATGAACATGGTGGGGGGAAATGCTGGAGGGTTATGGGGGCAGGGCAGAGGGGGGATAAAGGGGGAAATATTGAGAAAACTAATAGCATAATCAATAAAAACACTTTAAAAAAGGAAAAAAAGAAGGTAGAATGGCAGTTGCTAATATCTAAGGTGGGGAGGGGTTGGGAGTCGTTTGATGGTTATAGAGTTTCAGTTGGGAAAGGTGGGAAGTTCTTGAGACAGACAGTGACTGATGAAGGGTGTGCAGCGTGAATATGGTTAATGTTACTAAACTGTACACTTGAAATCATTAGGATGATAAATTTCATGTTATGTGTATTTTACCACAATTGTTTTTTTAAGTTTCTTAATTTAAAAAAATTTTTAACAGTTCACATTGCTACATTTGATTTAAAGCAATGAGTTTTGCTTCATCCTAAGAAATTTAATACATGCATGTCTCTCCTTCCAAATCCACAATAGCTTCCTCATAGATTTATTAACTTGGCTTTAGCCAAGTCTCAATTCTTGCTGATTTTCAACCCCTTATACAAT
Organism: Macrotus californicus; assembly: GCA_007922815.1. NCBI lineage: Eukaryota > Metazoa > Chordata > Mammalia > Chiroptera > Phyllostomidae > Macrotus > Macrotus californicus. Next base: position 92,732 of record VMDR010001803.1, read on the forward strand.
TATAGTTGACCCTTGAAAAACACAATTTCGAACTGCACAGGTCCACTTGTATGCAGATTTTTTTTTCAATAAATATGTACAGTACTATAAATACAGTATTTTCTCTTCATCATGATTTTCATAATAGCATTTCCTTTTCTCTAGCTTACTTTATTATTAAGAATATAGTATATAATACATACACAGTATATAACATAACACATATACCATACCAAATATATATTAATGGACTGTTTATTTTATCAGGAAGGCTACTGTTCAATAGTAAGCTTCTAGTAGTTAAGTTTGGGGGGAGTCAAAAGTTATACATAAATTTTGTACTGCATTGGGGGTTGGCATTCCTAACTCCTGAGTTGTTCAGGGATCAACAAGGATAATTTCTCCTAATCTATTACGGGTCCTCACTCAGAGCATATTCTTTAATCCAACCAAGGCATTGTTTCTTGGGTCTTTCCACTAGTTGTCCAAAACCTAAAATAGCCTCATCCTAATCCTTTCAACCTTTTCCCACTGTCCTTCTCTACCTGGCTCATGTGCACACATCCTGCCTACAAACTATACCAACTATTGACAACCGACGTGATCTCCTAGTTCCCTAAGGTCCAACTGTGCTACTGACTGACCATCGTAACTTTGCATTTTATGTGTCTGACAGCAACTGAGCTCTTTTCACATGAAGAGCTAGACTTAGAGACTAAGAGCTAAATTAGAGACTAGACTAGGGTCCGTCAAGTACTCTCCAATTGGCTCACTCAGAAGTCTTGCCTGTACTACTGGATGGTAAGTTTCTTAAAACTGAGACTATATATATATACTTCCAGTGAAGATGGTGGCATAGGTAAACACAGCTTGCCTCATGCACAACCACTTCAAAATTACAACTAAACTACAGAACAATCATCACTTAGAACCATCAGAAAAAGAGTTGAATGGCAGTCTGACAACTATGGAATTAAAGAAACCACATCCGTCCAGACTGGTAGGAGGAGTGCAGACATGAAATGGGCTGGTCCCACATCCCATGTGGTAGATAAAAATTCTGGAAGGATATCTTAGGAGTGAGGAGTCCCAGCCCCACACCAGGGCCCCCAGCCCAGGGTTCCAGTGCCAGGATTGTAAGTCCCCATAACTTCTGGCTGCAAAAACCAGTGGGGATTGAGTGGGTAGAAGAAATTTCTGGAGTCCCAAGCAGTTCCTCTTAAAGAACCCACACACAGACTTATTCAGACTCACTCTGACTCACTCCCTCTGAGCTCCAGCACCAGGGTATCAGCTTGAAAGATACCAGTGGCATATAGGGTAAAACTGAAGTGTCTAGCATCAAGGTGGGAGCTTGAGGATAGCTCTCTTCTAGACAGAAAGGTAGACAGAGGCCAGTGTCCCTTTTCTGAACACTCCCCTCACAGACCCACATAGCCAACAAGCTGGTGCCATATCTGAGACTCCATCACCTAGCTAATACTATGTGCCCCACCCTGGAGATCCCCTGAGGCTCTGTCCACCCAGTTTACGGGCACACTCAAGCTGTTAACAGTGACTTTTCCATATGAATTGCTGGTCTTCATTCATGCTTCACAACTTCTTAAATTCTCTCAAGCAACAGCCAGTCTCAGTCAGCCCCCAGATCTCATACCTCTTGCTAAGTGGCCCCAGGGCTTGGACTAGCAGCACCCAGCCTGGGTTCACAGCTTGTCTTAGCCTGTGAATTTCCAAGTCCAACACGTACTAGCAACCATCTCATATTGCTTCATATCTCAGGCAAGTTTCCCTGGGCAGTATACAGGTGGCTGAACTTGGTCTGCACCACCTGGGACAGCCCTGAGCCTGTGTACACAGTGGACAGCTACAGACCACATTGGATAACCATCACACTGTCCCTACACAGCTGATCCTCCACCAAAGGCGGAGATTGGTGTTCAGTGGTCCCAGCCAATCCTTGCAGCTGATGGCCTGGGTAAATCCCTCCCATTGGCCTGCCAACAGCAACCAACTCTCAACTACAAGGGGAGGGTATACTCAGCCCACATGAAGGGTGTACCTCAAGTACCCAGCATGAATGATAGCAGAGGCTGTGCCTCTGGACCCTTCAGGACACCTACTACATTAGGCCACATTACCAAGACAGAAAGTCAAAGCAGCTCTACCTAATACATAGAAACAAACACACAAGAAGGCTGCCAAAACCAGGAGACAAAAAAACATGGCCCAAATGAAAGAACAGATCAAAACTCCAGAAAAGGAGCTAAACGAAATGGAGATAAGCAGTCTACCAGATGCAGAGTTCAAAACACTGTTTATAAGGATGTTCAAGGAACTTAGTGAGGAGCTTAACAGCATAAGAAAGATCCAGTCAGAAACAAAAGGTACACTAATTGAAATAAAGAACAATTTACAGGGAACAATAGTAGAATGAAAGAAGCTGAAAATCAAATCAATGATTTGGAACATAAAGAAGTAAAAACCAATAAGGACAACAAGAAGATAAAAAAAATCCAAAAAGCAAGGATAGTGTAAGGAGCCTCTGGGACAACTTAGAATATTCTAACATTCATATCATAGGGGTGCCAGAAGTAGAAGAGAAAGAGAAAGACATTGGAAATCTATTTGTAAAAATAATGAAAGAAAACTTCTCTAATTTGGTGGAGTGAATATATATGCAAATCCAGGAAGCGCAGAAAGTCCCAAACAAGATGGATGCAAAAAGGCCCATTTCAAGACAGATCATAATTAAAATGCCAAAGATTAAGGATAAAGAGAGAATCTCAAAAGCAGCGAGAGAAAAGCAGTCAATTACCTACAGGGGAATTCCCATGAGACTGTCAACTGATTTCTCAAAAGAAATTTTGCCAGCTAGAAGAGATTGGCAAGAAATATTCAAAGCCATGAAAAATGGGGACCTACAGCCAACATTGCTCTATCCAGCAAAGCTATCATTTAGAATCAAAGGACAGATGAAGAGCTTCCCAGACAAGAAAAACTAAAGGAGTTCATCACCAAACCATTATTATATGAAATGTTAAAGGGATTTATTTAAGAAAAAGAAGATCAGAACTATGAATAATAAAATGTCCATAAATACATATCTACCAACAAATGAATATAAAAAACTATGCACACAAGAACAGAGGCAGAATCATGGATAAGGAGAGTGTTTTGATGGTTGCCGGGTGGGAGGGAGTGTGTGTGGAGGAATGGGTGAAGAGATGAGGAGATTAAGAAGTACAAATAGGTAGTTATAGAATAGCCATGGGGAGGTAAAGTACTGCATAGGAAATGGAGTAGCCAAAGAATGTATATGCATGACCCATGGATGAGAACAATGGTGTGGGGATTGCCTGAGGGAGTGGGGGTTGCTGGGTGGAGGGGGGCAAAGGAGGAAAAATTGGGACAACTGTAATAGCATAATCGATAAAATATAATTTTTTTAAATAACAAAAAAATTAGAATATATATATCTTCATGCCTCTATATATGAGGGAGTACCATGTCCATTATCAGGGATTCACTGGTTTCCATTGCAAATTTAATAACAAGGTGGTTAAAATAACAAAAGGATCTCAAAGTCTTAGCGTTTGAACAACAGTTTAAATTTGGAGAGTTTTCAATATTAATTAGAGTCATTCTGGTGATCATTTCATAAAACTAATATAATGTTGTATGGCAATTATATCTCAATTTTTTAAAAGTGTTTAAGCCCTGACTAGCATTGCTCAGTTAGTTGGGCATTGTCCCACAACGTGAAGGATCACAGGTTCAATTCCTAGTCAGGGCACATGTCTGTGTTGTAAGCCCAGTCCCCACTTGGAGCGCATGTGAGAGGCAACCATTCAATGTTTCTCTCCCTCTGTTTCTCCCTTCCTTCTCCTCTGTCTAAAAAATAAAGAAAATCTTTTAAATAAATAAATCAATAAACAAAGAGTTTGAGAGTTTGAGCATATTTGTTTATACAAAATTCCTTCTGGTACTTCTATTTGCCATTCTAAAAAAACAAAACAAAACCCTTAAAATAGGTAATGTAGGAGAGAGGATTCAGGATAGGTGTGTTGGAGGAAAAATTGCTTGAGAGTTTGTCATATTTTGTTTGGATTCAGTCTAGAGGCAGAATGTTGACGGTTTTAGGAAAGGAAGAAAGTTTGAGGACAGAAAAAATGGGCTAAGAATTCTCCCTTATAGTTTCCATCACCATGTTTCAGCTTTATCTCTTGCAACAGTAACTAGACATGCTGTTTTTAATCAACCAGCCACAAACGAGCTTACAAGTGCATCTTCACAACTGAAAAACCACATCCCAGACCCAATAGGCTGCAGCTTTTGGTATACCCCACTTGAAACATTGAATTGAATTTGGGTTTTCCAAGTAAAGCAGCCCCCTCTCAGTTCTCATGAGTTCAGACATTAAGTAGAATCTAAGTAAATATAATTGTGTGATTTAAGATTTCATTTTTTTCAAAAGAAACAAACTCATGGAAATTTTATAAAAGGAAATAGAAAATCAAGGGTAGGCTATAAAAATGTGAAGAATCATAGAAGCAAATATGTTAAGTGGGAACTTCCTACAGAGTTTTTACTGTCTCTGCTAATATATTCTCCTTATCGCCAAAACTGACACTAACAAGCTTCTGTTTTCCTTAGCAGATCTCCTGGATGAAGTGATCAAAAGGGGGCAGTGTTCAGTGCATCTCTTCTGGAAGCTGCTCTGGACACATTTACCCCTCTCCAACCCACCTCAAAGTACAGCTAATACTGGATCAGTCCTGAAGGGTCTGGCACCAACAAAAGGTGTTGACTACTGCAATGAAAGGCCTACTTAACCCAAGCACTATACTCATAGAGATGCTATTGCCCTTGCTTCTGTTTGCCCGCATCCATGCCAGGTCAGGCCCTTCAAACAAGTCTCTTATATCCCCAGGAAAACAGCAGAATAGGCCCAGGTGGGAAAGGGCCCATGTTTAGACATGCACAATCCATCATGCCAAAGGGAAAGCAAAGAAAATATTTAACCAACAACTAAGCCAGGGCAACTGGGCCAGAAGGCAAACAGTTGAGGTGTGCTGAGGGATCTGAGGGGCCTTTCTACACTCCAGTAGCTGTTGGAAGATTAACTTTCCTTCTCTGTCTTTCCTCCTTGGAGTCCTGCCTCACTAACTCTGGCTCAGAGGGTCTTCTGAAAGCAGTTGTGCTGATAATCTTGAGTCCACACAAGGCTCAGAGTTTGCGGACACTGTTGAAAGGTAAGTGATCTGAAGGTGAAAGGCAGATTAGGCAGTTTTTATAGTACAGCCGGCTTCAGAGGCTTCTATTTTATCTCCTAGGATTTAAACACACACACACACACACACACACACACACACACACACACAGAATGCACATCCATATTTTATTTCCTAAAGATGAGTGAACTTTTCAACCATGAGGATCCCTTTTAAGTCAAATAACGTCTTCGACTACCATGTGATAGTAATTGTATTCTAATTTCCTTTGCTGGAGAAAACACATGATGACAAAAGGCTATTATAAATTATGTAACTCTTTTATAACAAATATGTATAATAACACAACAGCCTCTGCAGACTTCTGAAAAACTTATGTAGAAGACATTATTCACTCACCAACCCCCCCACCCCACCAAGTCCTCCCCTCCCTTCCGTGTCCCTTCTTTGAGGACTAACCTCACAGGTTGTCCCAGGGCCAGAGCTCACAAATCCCAGCACTAGTTCTCAGGTAGACAGAGGTTTCAGGGAAGGGAATATTATTTCACCCGTAACTCATCTCCACCCGTCACCTCTTCTCCTGTCCTTGACAGCAGAGACCAGAAGTACAGCAGACACTAAAGGTACCAGGGCTGGGGGCATTGGTCCCAAATGCACATGGTTTCCTAATGGTTAAAAGGCTGAGAAGGCAGAAGGTTTGGCTTTTCAATGTTGGGTTCTCAAGAACAGAGTGCCCAACTAAATCTGAGACTCTCCATTTATAACACTAGAAATTACGTGTGATTTTTCTGTGGCAGTCTGGCACAATAGATGGCATCATCTATTGAAAAACACCAAAAACTTGAGTTAGATTTTAGCCACCCTGGAGGGTAAAATAAGACCAAAAAAAAGTTCCTTGTCTTTTCTAGAATCAAGCAATATTTTTGACATCCATCAACACTAAATGTTAGGTATTGAAATAAATAGGTTGATGATGCAGCTTTTTATCCAGGCTTAAGACAGCAATCAATTAATATTTGATGAATGAATGAGAAAGAAAAAAGTAACCATGGCCACCACACAGACAACGATATGGAGATGTCTGAGCATCTTCGCACAGGTTCTGCTACTCCCTGCTTGGGGGGACAGAGGGCCTCTGGACAAATTAGGTCTGGAAGTTGGGTGAGTAAGGGGCCACGCCTACGCTCACTTCCCATCCTTCACCCAGGCAGGTCCCAAAACACTTGTCCAGCCAAGCTGATTGATGGGCCCGGAATGGCCTTGTTTGCCACCAGGGTGAGGGGCAGCAGCTGTTTAACAGCCCTGCAAGTGACCCTGGTCAGTACTTTCAAGGCAGGAAGCACAGAAGAATGGAGTGTCCACTTGACACTACCACAAAGGCAGTGGGAGGAGGAAGTTCCTCCCCTTGTGAGCAGGCCGGCGCCTAATTATACACACAGACAGGGAGAAGAGGAGCTGGAGGAATGGAGGGGAAATGGGTCAAAATTGCTCCCAAGCCATCCCAGCTTGGCCCCTGTCCCCTCGGAAGGCATTGGAACCTGTGGTCCTATGTGCAGAACAGCGATAAGACAACATCAAACTTCCACCTCATGACCTGTGTGAGGACATCCCAGGCTCTGCTGGTCTCTGGCTTTAGGAGCCCTCAAAGCTCCCTCAGTAGTCCTCTTCTGGGGAGCTACCATGAGTCATGTACTTCCAGAGTCCCCAAAGGCTCACACCTGGAACCTCTTCCTGGGCCCTGCTCCTTCTGTATGTCCCACTCGATCAGTTTCTCTTTCCACATCCCAAGATGTCACCAATGAAAAAAGGAAAAAGGAAGCTAAATTCAAGTGGATTCACACTGCCTTCTCTGGAGGAGCTGACATTGTTTAAATGAGGTGGGGGGTGGGAAGGTCCCATGCAGAACTGCACCTGTTGGTGCACATTTTCTGCTTCCCTGTCATCAACACACCTGGGCCTTAAGGCCCTCCTGAGCCTTGTGCCTTCTGCCAGCCAGTCATAGTGAAAACGTGAGACTTGGTCTACCAACAGCCGTGGTTTCTTATTGCAGAGGCCAATGGAAGCCATCCACATTTTGCACAACCTGAAGCATGTACAATTTGTAATACAAAACATATACAAAATTTAAATACAAATTAGTTGTCGAGTCTTGAAAGAGGCCACACAAATGAAAGGCCCCGACGCTTAAGTTCCCTTAGCTTCTGGGTAAACTGCACCTAGAGAGATGTATGTGCATGAACCTTCTTCTCAAGTTTTGTCTTCCTAAGAAGGGGCCCGTCAATCCGACCCAAATGCCAAGGGAGTATTAGGGAGCTACTCACAGGAGTCAAGGGAAACTACCCTCTAAGTATTTTCCTTCTTCATTTCACTTCCTCCCTCCCACTTAAATGCTGCACAAATGGATGTAGATATTTGCTGAGTCTGAGCCAGGGCTTGTCATGCTGAGCGAAGCTGTAATGGGTCCAGGTTGCCTGGCTGCCCTCCTGATGAGCTCCTGGCTGGAGGAGCCAGCCTAACGCTGAGTCACTTGCCCAAGCCGGCATTAGACAAGCATGTGTCAGGAGAGCTTTGCAACCCTTGATCATGCCACATCACACAGGAGTAAGTCAAAGAAAAAAATGTGGGCTTAGGCCAAAAAAAAACCCAAAACTTAAAAGCCCCATGTTGGAACGAATCATGTGGTATGGGCAAGTCAGGAGGTTGTTCTGGGCCCCCATTGCTCCGTCTGTGAAATGGGGCTGCAGAAGTGTGCATCTGAGGTCCCTGCTCACCCTGTGAACTTGCAGAATGTCTATCTTGGGACTCACAGTAATTATTTGAGCCATCACATCCCTCATACAGTCGCCAAGTCCCCTATCCGACTTGCCCCAGCTCCAGGCTCCCACCACCCTCTTGCCCCAAACAAACAATTTCGTAATAAAATGAGAAAACAGCTTTTAGTGCACCTATTTTCAAAAGGGCAAACTGAGGCAGGTGGGAAAAAGAAGACCAAGTGCCCACCTCTTTTGAAGAGCTTGTGCTATTGGTGCGATGATAGCTATGTACAAAAAGAATATGAAAACAAAGGATTCAATGCCCAGAGGCCGAGGCCAATGCCAAGAGTGAGAGGAGGTGCCCAAGCCCTTCTCAGGAAGTGATAACTTCTCCCAGACCAGATGGGCAGGCTCCTGTGACACCAACCAGCCTAGGGAAAATGTGCAGGGCAGGGTCAGCCACGGCTAGTCTCTTTCTCCCAAAATAATGTAGACTTGGGTCATTCCCAAGTCTCTAGGGCAAGTCCCTGACTGCCCCTGGAGTTGCACCTGCACTTCACCACTGCCCATAAATCGTAAAGGCGGTAAGGAGGACTCCAGTGTTCATTTTTGCTCTAAGACTCCTAAAGTCAGTCTCCCTCCCAAAAATCCCCTTTTCCGCCAAGTCCCCTTGTGTCTCATGAGCTCCAGAATGATCCTTCTACCATATCACTGCAGTGGGAGTCTTCCTTTCCCACAGCCAGGGACATGTAAAACTCTCTGGCTCCCCGCTCTCCTCTCAGATATTCTTAAATGTTTTTGGCTCCATTCTCCAGTTCACTCTAACTCGTTCTCCTGCTCTTCTTCCCCTCACCCCACTCATCCACCTCAAATATGCGATTCCTTGCCGAGGACACTTCTCTGACTGTTTAATAAACAATATAGGTCATGACCTCATCCTGAGGCCCCATGTGACCAAGCTTTATACAAATCTGATTTCAGAGGCTAGTATTAGGTTGAACCATATGAAATTGTCGTTATTCAACCATGTTGACAACCAAAAAGAATAACAATTTCATGAGCTCCAATCTAATAAAGGAGCCTAGTATTCAAATATTAAAAACATATTATCTGACTTTCCACCTGCTCTCTTCCTAAGCAGTACATATAAATTTGCAGGTTGGATGGGGGAGGGGAGCAGTGTTTATTGTTCTCTGTAAAATACAGTGCTTCTCAATTGAGGGTAATTTTCCCCTCCAGGGGACATTTGCCAATGGCTGGAGACATTTTGGTTGTCACAATGGCATGGGGAGTGCTACTGGCATCTAGGAGGTAGAGACCAAGGATGCTGCTGAGCATCGGACAACACACGGAACAGAGAATCATCCTGCCCAACAGCAGTACCCAGGTGGAGAAACCCCAAGTGTTGCTGGGGACCCAGAATCTTAGCTGTGCAGGTAAACACTAAAATGGAAAATACAGCTCTGTAAGCCACAAAAAGGGCAGTATGTGAGCCTCCTCTGTTCTGAGGCAGGTCAGAGTTTCAGCTCCTGGCCTCCATGACCTCCATCTGATCTATAACCACCTGCAGCTCCAGCCACCTCTCAGAAAGCTCTTCCTCCAGTTCTGCCTGACATGACGGGGAATTTTCTCAGGTTTCCCCAAGCCCCAGCCCAAATCCCAGAGTTCGAAATTGGACTTGCTTCCCGGGTCTTGAAGTTTCCCTGCAGGGGATGGATTCATTCTTCCCTCCTGTCTCACCCAGCAGTGTGCAAAACTTACCACAAGGCTGCTGCAGCCAGGCTGCTAAAACCACAGCGCAACTCTCCCAACCAGAGGAGAAATCTCCCTCTGGCCAGCTGTGGAGGGCTCACGTTGTTTCCTGGAAGAGATTGTATGTCACTCTTGGTGACAAAGAAGGGAATTTAAGAGGCTCTCCAGTGGAGTATCACTTACCTACCCCAGCTGCTGCTGCCCACTGTTAGGCAAAGAGCTGAAGTCAAAAGAAGCTGAGTAAATACAGCTCATTTTCACCATACATGAGCTATATTTACCCTTAATATGCAACCACCTCAGCTCTTTCCAGCTCTGTCTGTTGGCAGAAAGTCTGTATGAGGCCGAGGCACACTTACATTTATTTATGAACTTGAACCTAAGCTACATCCACCAAAATCACCCACTCAAAGAAATGGAAGGAATGTTGAGAGTCATCTAAACAAGGCTAAATCAGACTTTCCAAAAATAACACAGTCCGAACGTTTTGCTCCAGAAGATTCCTAATAAAAGAGATTCCTCAATCTCCTTGGAAAACGCAGCCTGATATCACATGGAACTGCACCAGAGCCGTCTTCCTGCTGTCCCAGCCTCTCTCCATCCAGCTGCAACTCAACACTCTGCAATAAAATGGGATATTTTTGAAAATAAAAACAGGAGACACATGATCCTGTTCCAATACTTAGCCTGTTCACTGCTGTTCGGAACTTAAAACCTGCCTGCCGTTCACCAAATGACACAGTGTGCTGGCAGATGGAGCTGAGAGAAAAGGCTAAATGTATTTTAATGGGACCATTAGGATTATGTCAAAAGGTGAGAAAAAAAGCATTCGCCAGCCAAGAAAATAAGCAGTGGCCTAAAAGAAATCTAATGTGTTCCATCTCTTTTCCCTCTGCTCCCTTTCTTTGCTTTCTGCGCAAATCTAATTCCATAGGAGGATCCTTAGCTCATGTGCGGCTGGCAGACGCGTGTTTTCTTTAGCAAGCATCGTGGGCAGAAATATATGAAGGCAGAAAGAGGATAACACACAGGTATGGTTTAGCCAAATGAGATCTGTGCAAATTTCAGATTAAGGCAGATTACAAAGTTATGACCTTACCTTTGACAAACCATTGACCATCCATATCTTCAACACCAGCCTTAATAACTAAGTTTCTCTCTGTGCTTCCTAGTACTGGCTATTAAACCTGGGGACTACATGTAAAAGCTCAGAGTAGAACAGAGATCTTCATCTGAACCAGAAAATGTCCCATTTCTGAGGACTGTCTTAGACTCTGCTCAACACCACAGAAGGAAAGGTGGGACTTAAATTTGCTCCTTGATTTTAGCAGGTACAGGTGATTTAATTATCCATCCCACATAAGAGACAATACCCAGCATTCTTTGCTACTGCTGGGCTTTCGTGGTAACAAGAGCTTCTGACATTTGTACGCCTTTTACAGCTTACAAGGCAATTTAACGTATGTGCTCTCATGAACCCCTAAAAGGAGAAAAATATCTGTAATTTAATTGAGCTTATTATCCCCATTTTACAGATAAGGAAACAATCCAAGACATTCATGAGAAGAGTGTGAATCTAATTAAGCCCTCAACTCAGTGGGTTGAGCATTATCTTGTAAAGCAAAAGGTCACAGGTTCGATTCCTGGTCAGGTCACATGCCTGAGTGACAGGCCTGGCCTCCAGTTGGGGGCGCATGTGAGAGGCAACCGATAGATGTTTCTCTCTCACATCAATGTTTCTCTGCCTGTTTCTCCTTCCCTTCTCTCTCTAAAAATAAATAAAATTTTATTTTAAAAAAAATTTAATGAAAATGTACAGCAGAGGGGTTGCTATTAGCATGAAAGATTAAATTGTGTCTTTCTTTTTGGTGAAATGTTCAGTGTGCAATTTATTAGTTGGGAGAAAAATTGCTCAGATAATATCACCCTGCATGCACAAGGCATAAGAATCCTGGCAACCCTAATCTTAATATTTTAGAAGCAATACAGTCGGTCTTCGAGTCTCATTGGCCATGTCACACTGTCATCTGACCCAAAACAAAGCAACTGTCACTTCAGAGTGAGCAGGTAATAGAAGGTACTTGTCTGTGTGCCTGAGCACAGAGAGTACCACTTCACCTGCCTATAGGAACTTGCTAATACATGCGTGGCCTAAGACTTAGCTTTCAACCTCTTGATGACATTGTGGGAAATAAGCTTTTTAACTTTCAGCTATTGCTCATTGCGTGAGGCTGCCAATACATGTATGTATGTGTTTCACCCAAAGACATGCTTATTACCTGAAGGGAGGGAGAGAGGAAGAGAAACATCAATGTGAGAGACAAACATCAACAGGTTGCCTCCTGTATGCGCCCCGACTGGGGACAGAACTGGCAACCTAGGCAGGCGCCCTGACCAGAAATCGAACCCGTGACTCTTCTGTGTATGGGACAACACTCCAACCAGTTGAGCCATACCAGCCAGGGCAAGGCTGCCAATGTTGACCCAATGAATCTGACAGCTGCTGAAATACCACGTTGGGTTTGCCTCCACTATTAGTGACCTCCCTTGTGCTCTGTACAAGATGCAAAGGTGAGTAAAAGGGTCCCAAAGCTGTAAGACCTGGCTAACTGGGGAAGAACATAAGGCAGATAAGTGATCGGTGCCCAAAGGGAGGTGCAAACAAATGTTAAAAATGTTCAGATAAGGGAGAGAGAGCATGCCTGCATCTACCGATATTGCTGTACCTGTTACCCAGTCTACATTGCACAGCAAACTACAGGAAGAATGGGCACTGGCTGCCAAAGGAAAATGAGGAAATTTTTCTTAAAGTAATAATACAGCTTCTCAAGAAAGCAAACCTCCCAGCAGCAGAACTGATGTTGGAGGAGAAGCTGGTAGCAGTGAAAAATAATCCATCGATAATAGGAGAGGTTAGGAGATAAGGGGACACAACAATCAGAAAAGAATAGAAACCATCTGAGCCACTGTTTCCCATCTGCAGTCACCAGCACAGCACCTTCAAAATTTGTCACATCCAAGTGCTACCAGCCACTTAATATCTTTCTTTAAAATCAATTCACATTTTATCTTTACATGTTCTCATGTTAAATAAAATGTTGACACCCATGAATTGAAAACCAATATCACTTGCTTAAGCGGGAGGGAATGATGAAAGTCGATACAATGAATACAATGGTATAGATTCCAGCAAGATTCTGAATGAAGTCTGGGGTTCTGGGGCTGGCTCCCTCTTTGTTTGACGGTGATAATGATGAAGAGGAAAAGGAAGAAAATAGAGAAGAACTAGAGTTAGGGAAGTGTTCAAGACATTTTAGGACCAAAATGAGACTCTTTGACTTAAATGGTTATGGAACAGAATTGAAAAGGCAATGCTTTCTCACTATGCAGTTCAATGTTGTTTAATACTCAAAGTGTGGGTGCCACCTACAACCATCTCCCTCTCTTCAGGAAATACGTAGGCCTCCCAGTGCCAGGCAGAAAGGGCTTGAACTGTCTCAGAGGAAAGAAAACCCACCCTCAACACTCAGAAAACGTGACTTCATCATCACCCACAATAACCACTAAAAAGTTTCATTTTCTTATAAAATGCAAGGACTATTTAGAAATAATAAAATTTACTCTTTAAAATAATACTGTCAACTTTTAACACCAAAATCTCTCTTTAAGATGACACCCAACCCCTCGCAGCTGTAAATTCTTTGATAATATATCTATTGATTACGTAACCACACAGAAACTCCATTTCTTTAACATGACCCTTTCTCCTTTCTGTCCGTCCACTCCCTGCCTTAATCATGAAGCCCTTAGGACATTGGATTCTGGTCAGCATCAGATTGTCTAAAAGATAAAGCCTCAGGTCTGCTGGCCACAGAGGCAGAGCTTCGGTCAATCTAAAGACATCTTTTTTTTTTTTTTTAAAGACTTCTTAATTTCAGTTGGGTGTCAGCCCTGAACTCGTGAAAACAGAAGGGCCCTACAGGCCACACCCTCATGCCACCAGACAGAACAGTGCCATGGCTGACCTCAGGACCTGATGCAATGATCAACTACTCCCGACCCTGGCCCCAGCCAATCGGTAGAGCCCATGACCCCAACTCCTTTAGCCACCATGATTAATGACTTTTCCCCTGTGTAACCCACGCCCTGGAAGCCATCAGGCTCTTTGAGCACAAAGTCGCCTGTGACTCTGGGCGTGCCACCATTTCCTTAAAAATAAGCCTTTACTTTCTTGGCAGCAAACTCCCCTTCAAGTTTGATTGGGCTTTGACATACACAGGTGAATGAACCTATAGCTCAGTAGCAATTACATATCAATTAGGGCAGGATGAAAGAAACCCCCATTAAAGTCCCATTTTCCAAAACATCCGAAAGCAGGTGTTATCAAGTAGTTGACACTGGCAGGCGGTTAAGCAGGACAAACCCAGAAGGAAAAGTTGGCAGAATGAGGGCAAAAGCTCACCTGGGCATGGCCAGTGGCAGAACCAAAAGCAGATCAGAAATAAGCCTTCCAGAGGTAACTAAATGTCCAAACACTGGGAACTTAGCACCTGTTTTCAAAACCTTGCAATTCCCTGGTGCCCAATACAAACTAAGAAAAAGGTCTGATTGCCTTCTGGTCAGCTCCCTGAGCGCTGGGCCAAGAAACACCAGGTTAGAGGAAAGACACCCAGAATCACTATGTGAGGTGCACCCCTGATAAACTGCTTTCATATGGCCATACACCTGATCCCGTCCCCATCTTACACCCCCAACTCGAGACCTCCACAAAGAGACTGGACCCCTCCCTCCAAATGCCTTCCTCAAAACCACATCACCCTCTTCACAGTTCTCAACTGAAGTCCGCATCACTAAGACAAATTGGTCAAGACGACTTGTATTTAAATGCTATTATTCAGAATAGCATAGTTTTTATTCACCAAATCTTTCAGACAAGGCTTTGAGGAGCCATGGGCTGTGCTTGCAACTGCCTGGTACCCTCAAAGACTTCCCAAGCTACAGAGTGGTCTTGACAAGGACACAGGTGAAGAGATCCAGAATCAGCCACTGTGGTACAAAAACTACTCTGAACTAAAGGCATCTGAGTTCCTGAAACCCTTTATTTACCTAAAAGCAGGGCCTCCCAAGGAACTCAGTCATCGTTAATCCCCTTCCTAGAGAAACTCTATAATCTTCTCTTCTCCAGAAAGAAGTCTGCATCACACCAAGACAGACTTTGTCACAAACTATCGTATCTCCCATCTACTCTTCTAAGGGCTCATTTATGTATCCAAAAAGTCATTTGCTTTCCCGTAAGTAACCTTTCTCCACACTCCCCTCCCAAGAAGTTGTTTGCTCCTCCCCAGAAGGGCCCCTGTGCCCAGGCCTATCCCCTATGAAGACGGTATGTAATCCCCAAATTCTCTCTCCTGAGTCATATTTCTTTGTGAGTTCTGATGTTTACATATATAATTAAATCTGTTTTTATCTCCTCTTGCTAACCTGTCTTCTGTTTAATTTGCCAACCTCCAAATGCTGAATATGAGAGGAGCCCCCAAAATGGAATTTATTTATAAAAAATTATATATTTATTCTTATATGTTTAAACTTCAGTCACCTTCAAAGTACTGTCCATTTGTTGCAATCACTCATCAAGACGTTTCTTCCACTGCTCAGAACAGTTTTTGAACTCATCGATTTTGATACCTTTTAGTGTTTCTGTTGTTTTTTGTTTTACCTCTTCCACATTGGCAAAATGTTTCCCTTTGAGGACTTTTTTCAACCAGAGAAACAAAAACAAGTCACTCAGTGTGAAATGGGGTGAATAGGGAGGGCGGGGAACGAGGGCATGGCGTTTTTGTACAAAAACTGCTGAACACTCAGTGTGGTGTGGGCAGATGCGCTCATAAATCACCCATCATGAAATGGGCAAGTGCATGGAAAGTCTTCCAGAATAATTTACTAAAACTGAGCACAGCCTCTCACAGCAACGCCAGCTGGCACACTGATACAGATACGGGTTCACAGAACACTCACCTAGCAGGGGAAGCCTGTATGTACTACAAGGGGCCCGCCCTCCAGGAGATAATTCCAATTTTGGGGAGGGTCCCCCCTAATGTAACAGGATAGAAGAAAAGGTTTTCTTCCCCATCACAGGCAACAACAATGTAGGGCAGTTTGTGCAGGAAGGTCAGACACCGCACACAGTCAGCCTCTCACAAATGCCCACCAGCTACCGCACACTGGAGAGCAACTGCAGGTCCCGTGCCTTACAGTAGTAAGCTCAGGCTCACGGAGGCCTCCAGGACCCACAATCTGAGCTACACACAGGCAGGAGGACATGGAGGTAACAAGAAGGGAAATGTACCCACTTAAACTCAACGAACAGAACGTTGGGACACCCTTTTCCCCCAAGGGGTAGTGCCATCCGTTGATCACAGAAGCACGCATGACCAGGCCACCCAGTGGGGCACTTGTCCAGGGTTAAACAGAGAACTTCCTCTCTCCAGCCTGTCAGGCTAGCACCTTTTGACAGCATGAGTTTTACAGACCTTTTAAAAGAAAAGAAAATCTAAGAGGCCACATGCATGCCCTCCCACCCAGCCTAGGAAAAAATGGGAGCCCTTTATTCTCCTTTTGCCAAAATTTGTTTTGCTGGGAGAAACTTCTTTTCAACAAGCCTCCAGGCTCTTTATCAGCCAGGGTTAGACAAAGAAGAAGAACCACAGAACAAATAAACCAAAACAGCCCTCAGAGAGCAAGGCAGAGGAAGCCCCCAGGCGTGAATGGGGCCAACACCCATCTCAGTCTTGCTCAAGCCCAGCTCAGAGCAGCCCCAATAAAGCCAACGAGGACAACTCTGTCTCATCTTTATTAGCTTTCATGTCAGCACAGTGAGTGCCAGGCTAAAGAATCGATTCAAAGAACTTGTCTCTTTCTTCCTCCATTCCTTCTTAAATTATTAACAGCCTTAAAAGAAAGAGGGCAGGAGTGGGGTGCAGAACTTGCCCTCTTTCAAATTGCCTGTGAAGGAAGTCTTGCTTATCACAACAGGTGCACTGGCCACTTACAAAGCAGAGAGGCTGTGTGGAGCTGAAAGGCTAAGAAATTACTTGTTCTCTTTGTCAGCTGCTCCTACAGGCCATGCCAAACCTGCTACGAGAGAGATATTGTGTCCTGTTTAAAATAAAATAAGGGCAGGAGGAAGATTTAAAGTTGCCAAAGGCTAAGAGAAGGGTAGAACAGTGTTGGTGGTTGGGGAGGCAAGAGCAGGGAAGGCTTGGCATTCTGGGGCAATTTAGGAAACACCACAGAGCCTGGTGGCCAGATTAAAAACTTTGTCTAGAACTTTCTGGAATACTCTGGCAGCATATCCTGGGGCCCCTATGCAGGATGGGAGGAAAAATTGACACTCAGGTGGTGGCTAAAACACACCCTGGGTGACCAGAGAGCAGCCATGTGTATGGATTATATATATGCTCTATCATAATACATTACTTTATTAAATAGAATTAAATTTAAAATATTGCTCAAAAACTGCCTTGTATAGCAGGCAGGACAGAGCTGATTTAACAACTCCTCAGGAGAGAGTCATTAAATCCTCAAAGATATACTCCAACCAACACTCAGGTTAGCATTTTACTTTTTTAAACCAGGGAGTTGCCTGTGTGGTAGCAGCCAAGTGACCTCCAGCTTCTGAGTTTCAAAGTCCTCCAGGGTCCTCATCCCGTGCTCCCAAACCTAGGGAGAGAGGAGCTCTTCCCCAAGCCAAGACTAGACTGATCTAAGATCCCTAAGATTTAGGTAAAATTTCTCCCTTTTTGAACTTTTTTCCTTTTGGAAAAATTGCTATTACCATCTGGGAAAGAATTATTTGTTTTGCTTAAAAATAAAAATAAGCCCTGGCTGGTGGGGGTGGGGGCCAAGATGGAGGCATAGGTAGACACACTGTGCCTCCTCGTACAACCAAAAGAAGGACAACAACAAATTTTAAAACAAAAAACAACCAGAACTGACAGAAAATCGAACTGTATGGAAGTCTGACAATCAAGGAACTAAAGGAGAAACTTTCATCCAGACCGGTAGGAGGGGCGAGACGGGCGGAGAGTACTTGCGCGGGGCGGCGGCTGGCGGACCGGGGAAAGGCGCGGCTG
>VMDR010001804.1:0-110544 GCA_007922815.1 Macrotus californicus
CAGCCCCAGGAACATGTGATGTGCTTTGTCTTTCGGGGGCTGTGCACGAACTGGCCCCATCGCGGTGTCTGGCCTTGAAGGCAGACCATCTGCCTTCGAGAGGGTCACGTGTGGCCCTGGCCACCTCGTTACCCAGGCAGCCTCCGAGGGGCTCTCTCCAGTAGGCGCTCCGGCCAGCTCCAAGGTCATGGCGCATTTTGGGTTTAACACCCTGAACTTACTGCGCAACGTCTTCATGCTAGTAAAACCTCCCTCGTGACCCCTGCATGATGCATGGTTGTTAAATTTTCATATCTACGGGTGTTCTTTCCAACACGTTACATTTAACAGAAGCAGCAGATTAGGGCTGCTTTATCCCAGGGAAATCTAATGCTTATCTTTAAGAAGAGAGGTTTAGGTTTAATTAAGACATATACATCTAAGATTTATCCCTGTAATTAGATACTTAATGTCTGTGTTTGGAATGCACTAATTAGGTTCTAATTAGTGGGGTCAACACAAGGAAATCAAAGGTACTTTATCCTTTTGGATGACTGTGTCTCTCCCCACTAATTACCTAAGCTCTCCCTGCTCTCATCAGGTACCAGGAGCCAGCATGCCCTTAACTCTCTGAAGTGATTTTTCCGAGTTCAGCAGGGACAGCAGAGTGACCAGGTCATGGGCTGGTCACAGGCACGTTCCTACTGGTTAAATTATTGCATTGAGGGTGGGGCAGGGGTGTCCCAGGGATCTGCTTTTGCCAAGAAGGTCAGGTAACTCTTATGCAAAATTTGTTTGGAGAAGTTACCATGCTTCAGCCCCTTGGGATTATTTGATATGACGAGGGGTCACCTGACACGTGTCCCCAAGTGCCCACGCTCTGTCTGGTGGCTGTGAGCCTTGCGAGCCAGTCTTCCCCACAGGTGGCCCTGGCAGAGCTAACAGGGGAGCTGACAGATTAGTGAGGACTGGCTTGCTCAGAGGACCACCGTTCCTGAGGATTCGGTTGCTACTAAAAAGTCTTTGGTCCTTCAGTGCTTTTTAAAGTTCATTTCTAAATTAAACACAGCCAACAGCTTCTTGTCAAAAGAACTCCAGATACCTCCGCACAACGTCTCTTGTATAAATCACACACATTTACCAAGAGCCCTGAGCTGCGACCCACAAGTGGAACCCAAAGCAGTCTGTCCCCCATCATCTATAGGGATGTGATAAGCCCCGCCCAGCGGTCACCTGGTTTGCACATAGAATGCAGGTGTCAGCCCATGTCCGCACATTTCGATGTTTCTGCAGTGCAGAATTCACGTCGCGCTGTGACTTTTCCAGCCAATCCACAAACCGTTCTCGCCCCTCATTTTACTGTCCCTCCCAGAGTCGGTGCGATGCCTGGTCTGACCAGCTGCTGGCGCGTCCTGTCCCAGAGGAGCTCTCACTTATGCAGACACTCACCCCAAAGCATCTCAATCACTCACAGTGAGCAGCGGGCAGCATTCCGTGCGTCAGGAGTGCTGTCTGTGTTCTACATGTACATCTGCGGACAGTGTCATTTATATCCAGGAAAGCCAGGCCAGTGACAGACAGGCCTAATGCATCAATGACGGAGGAAAATGGGAGTCAAGGCGCAGCAACAAAAATCAGCCCCAGCAGGTGCCCGCAATGCTACAATGCAATGCCCTTTTGAGCGAAAGGGGTATGATATAACCACTGATTCATCAATCGGAAATGAAGGTCTGTCCCGCAGAAGGTCCCCGCATGTTTACATACGGAAACCTGGGCCGCTGGGTCCTGATCCGGGAGCGTATGTTGCTTTTCTACCGAAAGTCTCATGGCCACATTCTCCTGCTCATGTAGTTCGGGCTTCTGAGACAGTCGTGTGCCGTGATCGGGGTTCCTGACACTTAGAATACATTATGTATTATTAATGCTTTAAAGTAATAAATAATGTCAAAATAAGTAAAAAATACCTTATTTGTGTAGGTTTAAAGAAGTAAAAAAATTCCGTCAGGTTCTAATGAAGAAGAGGGTGTGACATCCTCTTGAACTCTTTGTGTGATTTTGTGAATTAAGGAGAGGTGGGCAGCACCGGGCAGGAGCCCCCTGTCAGACGGAAGAGACACCTCCTCTGTGCCGAGAGGGACGGGACAACAGGAAAGGCCCGGCCTGGCCGCCAGGTTCTGCTCCTGGTCTCCTTTCTGGCCCGCCACTCTGGAAAGTGGTGGTCAGGAAATTTCTACCAGCTGAAGGTCGGCTGTCCCAGAGCAATGGGACTTCTTACCACTTCTTCGAAAGCACCCTGGGAACCAGCAGGCTCATTCGGGAGTGCGCTCGTACGGTGCCCGGGGAATTGGGAGAAGACTAAGGGACATGGTAAGACCAGGCGGGGCACGCAGAAAGCTGGCCCTGGTTGGGACATACACTTCCCACTGGCACAGAAGAGGACAGGGAAGGCTGCTGGGGCCCACCCGCGCTGGGGGTGCTGCCTTGTCTGGAGCCTGGGTTGCAGGGTTGTATGACTTGGGCACACCAAGACCATCACACGTGCTGCTCAGCATGACCGAGCAGAGGCTCTCGGCTGCCTGAGGGCGGACCAGGTGAGCGCAGCTGTGGACAGTGCCAGCCCCGGCCTGGCATGGAAACATCACCCATGACACGCACCAGCCATGTAGGTGCCCCTCGGCCCACTGCACCCTGCCACCGTGGGTGTGGGCTTTAGGCAGCAAGGGGGGACCAGACGCCCCTCGGGAAGCTCCTGCCACATAGGGGCTAAACTCTGCCAGGGCCAGCGGCAGAAAAGGCTTCCAGTTGTGGCCAGTGTCTGTGACAATGACAATACCGGGCCCGGCTGGACACTATCAAAGAGGCAGGCTTTTGCACTACATGTGGTCAAACACCGAGTGAACTGAGCTGACGGGTCAGACTGAACCCAGTGCTGGGGCTGCTGGGAGAAAACTGCAGCTCCTCGAAGAACAAGAAAAGTTACATGAAGTCAAGCAAAATTTACGTCGGCTGTTGACATGCAGTTCAGATAACCACACACACACACACACACACACACACACAATCACACAAGCACATGCTCACATGCATGCACATGTACTCACATGCTCATACACACATGCACGTACTCAAATCACACATGGATATTTCGGTCACACTTTCCAGCTGCTGTGTTGCATGTGGTATAAATCAGAAAGTCATGGGGCGCCTGCCAGGCTGCCCCCAGAATGAATTGCATTTGTCCCTGCACCCCAGTCCCGGGAGACATCGGGGTGGGTGCAGCCACTGTCACTGACAGCTGCGTGTGGCACTCGGGTAACTCTGGAGCCTGCTTTTTCTACTTCATAAACCAGACATTTAGGGATGAGAGTGAGGAGTAGAGAATCAGCGCCTGGGTCCCTGCCCTGCCTCCAGAGTTGTCTCTAGAAACTTCCAAATGATGACTCCTGCACACCTGTGAGCTGTCATCTGTCCTTCCCCCTCTCTCAGACGTGGCTCTGTGTGGCTCTGTGTGACACTGTGTGACATTGTGTGACTAACGCTCAGAGGATCGTATGCTGTTTGGCCTTGATGCTCTTCTTCCCCCACAACACAACGTAAAGGACTTGCTCTTGGGCTTCACAGACTGATTTGCCCAAAAAGGGTGCCCCGCACCCCCAGCGCTGCTCATTTAGCCGATTCCAGATCCTGGCGGGGCCGAGGGGCCCCCAGAGCCTGGGGAAGTGGCTCCTCACCCCCACTCCCAGTTGCCCTCAGCATGGTGCCCTGTGCGTCCCCATGTGCTGACCGGTACCGCAGTGTCCTAGTGGGCCGCACGTTTATCCTGTGTGGATCTCCCCTCCCAGACTCGCTGCAGAGACAACGTAATGCGTTTGGATGACCACACGGCACTCTTTTAGGGTCAGATAAGAGGTGTGAGTGCTGATGTAAGGTCTTTGAAGGCAGGACTCTCATAAGTTTTGTTCTCCTGACCCCAGACTCGTACTTGGCCTTGAAGGTTCTAACTCAACACTCAGTTACTGAGTCATTCACCCACAGACGCCAAGTTCCCATGACATGTCCACTTGGACGTCCTGAAGACACACCTGCCGTCCAAAGTCTTGTTCATGAGGACCCTCCCTATTTTCACTCTGTCCAGCCTTCCATCCAGGGCACTGCGATCTCTTCCCTCAAAAATCCAGACCCCTGAACATTGTCTCTCCTCTCCTCTCTGCCCTCCCTGCACATCTCCTTGCACACAAACCGATGGGCCATTGTGCCCTGGGACCCCCGGCTCCAGAAGCCCCTACTTCCATGTCTCCTGGACATTTCTGGGACAGCTGGCTTTGTGGTCGGCCTCCACAGAGGTGCCGTACTTATTTTTTTTAAAGGCAAATATGATTGAGATCCTCCTTTAAAATTCCCCTGGGGCTTCCCACTGCTCCCAGAACATATCGCCAAATCTCTGGATGTGCCTCCAAGGCTCCAGAGGAGCAGGCCACGTCCACCAGCAGCCTCTCGGCCACCGTCCAGCCACCGCCCCAGAATGCTCCAGTTTCTGTCATTAATTTTTAAAGTATGCTCCTGAGGAGGCAGAATGCCATTCCAAAACCTGCGACGTTCTAACCACCAAGTTCTCAAGAAGCCACCAATCTCAGGGCTGGGAATATGTATTCTTCACCCTGTTTCTTGAAACAACATGATTTGCCATTAAAAATCAACTGGTTTTCCATCCAGCACAAAGCACAGATGACAAACGTGTGCACTGGTGGAAACCCCTCACATGTTAAAGAGGGTGCCACTCGAACTTTGGCCGTGTCCCAGCTTCATCACTCCAAGCGATAAACTCTGTCCGCAGGAGGAAATGAGCAGACAGAATTGCATTTTATTTCAGGGAGGCAGTTTCTTCCTGAGGTCACTTTAATCAGAGGAGTAAGTACAGAACCATGAGCCATGTTCCATTAATTGAAAGAGTCAGTCAGTTATGACACGAGAGAGCATCCCCTTTCTACAAGAAGGATCCCCTTTGCTATTCTTTCCATGGCAGGTGGCACCCCCGAGTCAAGTGCCCTGCGACCCAGCAGCCGAGGCAGTGGTGGAGAACTTGAATTGTCTTTGAAAAGCCACCCAGTAGAAGCACGTCCCTGACAAGAGCTGCGGCTGGGAGGGCTGCTGCACAGGAATTCAGGAGTGGCTGTGCACCAGTGTCTGTCTGGAGAAGGCCATGTTGCTGATTACTGCGGGCACAGACTTTACAAGTCACAGGCCGTCTTTACGGGTGCGAAACATTATTAGAGGCAGGACTGGGCTCCTGAGTGACAATCGTCCTCTGGGTAGTTCTCCAAACTTCACAGACACCTCATCACCAAGGAGCGGAAGTTACACAACAACTGGCCAAGAAGCTGATGTGACACTCTAAGACCGTCATAGAACGCTGTGTTACAATCAAATGCAGGACGGAAACGTCAGGGGCAAGGGGCTGTTACCACGGTGGTCTCTAAGCATGTTGTCTAGGTCTGAATGTGACAAACTCTATGGGTGACAATTAATTTACTCATTAATTCTTTTGGATGCAACAGGCTTGGGTAATGTATCTTCAGCATGCTCTGCTCGAGAAACAGAGTTAAAACATTCCTCGAAGAGGCAGACACTGGACCCCTATGATGGGGACAGAATTCCATCATTTGTCATGACACATGTGGTCCAGCGTACGTGTCCAGGTGATTGACACCTCAGTCCCCTTGAACGGGAGGTGACATTTACTGTGAGCCCCCTGCGAGCTGACCACCACTGGCAGAGCCAGAATTTATAAACCTCACAGAGAACGTGGGGCTCAGTGCGACTGAAACCAGAACACGGACTTGACTGACATTCGCAAACGTGGAGGGACCAGCGGTCATGGCGGGGGTCGGCGAAGGGGGGGGGGCGCATGGCAGGGAGGGTGCATAGCACAGCTGCTGACACGGTTTTATTGGTCTAAGTTATCACGAGAGTGAAGCGTGGTGCTGTCTGTGCCTTCCAGAAGGTCAGGTCATTGCCAAGGTCACAGAACAGTGTCAACTGGGAAGCAGACAGGCAGTCCAGGGTTGTGGGGGCTTGGAGCTAAGTGTGAGGGACAGCCAAGAGAGAATGCTTCCTGGGGCAGGCGGGGGCAGGGACCTGGGGGCCAGCCTGACAGAGCAGGAGGGTTGAGGTCACGCAGTTCATGGTCAGAATCTAGCTGTCATTCCCAGCCCTGTGACCTTGGCAAGTTGTGAACAGCCTCTCTCAGTCTCTGCTCCTCTTCTGGAAAGAGGGGACTGGTCCAAGTACTTTCCCGTCTCCATATTATTTGGGTTTACACGTGGACAGCGAGAGGCTGGACAGTGAGTTTGGGCCGAGACCCGTGATCCGAATCCACTCGGGAACTGAGCTCCCACGGGGAGAGTTCGGGTAGGGAGAGGCACCAGGAACAACGCTCTGAGAATGGTTGTGACAATCACATGAGACAACGCAGGTGTGTGGCTGTGCCTGGGACAGGGTGTGGTCCCCAGTACTGCTGCCACTGCCACTAACGTGGGAGTAGAGCCACCACTGAGGTAACACAGACGCCACTCAATGGGCAGTGAAGCAGTTCGGTCTTGATTTAAGGAGTGACCACTGCTGAGCTTTCGTGTGGGGGAATCACAGAGTCCCACAGTGTCCCCACAGCCTGCGGCTGCTGTGTGCTTGAATAGACCAGGACCGTCAGTGGGGGGCCGAGCTGGGAAACCAGGGGCTCCTGCAATAGCTTGGTTTGGAGTGGGAAGGGCTGGGATTCTTACGGCATCCGCAAAACCTGAAAAGAGGGGATGATCCTAAAATACCCTTCAAAGGAAAAAAAATGGGACTAAGGAAAAACTAGAAGGGGATTTCTGTGAAGATCAAAGAAAAAGAGGTGATGATTTTCAGGGAAAACGTGGTAAGCTGACAATACAGAGAATCAGGGACCTTTTTAAAAAGGGTTTGGCTGGGAAAAGAAGAAAACAGACATTGTAGGTGCTCAAGGGTCACACTTTCTTGGAGTGCTCTCTCCTCTCTGGGCCAAGCCTCAGTGCGGCTGCCTCTGCCCCCCTCTCAGACCTAGACCGAGGGGTCTCCGGCTTGTCCGCACTCCACACTCCCTCCCTCCCCATCTCATCCACTCCTCGGCCCTTCTTGAAAAGTCCTGGCCCACGTCGATCATTTTGTTGGAAGGTCTATTGGCTTCTCTCCCATTTCTGCTCAGATATCTAATCTCAAACTATTGATTTTTTTTTGCCCCAAGCCTGTTTCTCCCCAGGCCTCCCTGTCTCAGTGAGTGGATACTCCAATCTTCTAGTCGCTCCTATCATTCTTGGCTCTGGTCTATCTCTCACACACAGATGTGCCCAGGGGTCCAGAAGTCGAACCCCCCACCATGGCCACGTCCACTATGGGTCACAGCAGAGGACTTTCATGTGGGCTCTTAACTCTGTCCATGGTCTGTTCTCAACACAGTAGCCCCTTTGGTCCCATGCAGCTTCCTTGCTGAGAGCCTTTCTGTCCCTCTCACCCATCTAAAGCACAAGTCTAGACCCCCAAGGCCCCCCCACCTCATGCCTTGCTGCCTCTCCCCTCCTGTCCTCAGTGGCTCTTCTCAGCCTTCTGCTCAGGCCAGGCTGAAGTCACAGTTTGCTCGGACCAGTTACCAAGCTTGCTCCTGCCTCAGGACATCTGCCCTTACTGCTCACCTTGCCCACCTATTTTCACGGTTCTCATCCCAGTCCCTGCGGGTCTGCACTCAAACACGCTCCACCAGAGACCTGTGAGCACTCTAGATGATGCGAAGCCCCTCCCTGTCACCACACCGGACCTGCAACCTGCTTTGCTGGTTCTCAGGGAACCTACGTCTCATTTACTGTCGATTTGCTTCCTTATTACTTTACTGTCTGTCTTCACCGTCACTGAGCAAGGGCTGAGGACAAGGACAACGCATTGTTCCCAGCTGTATCTTCAGCACCCAGGACAGCGCCCGGCAGATAAGTAAGCACTGAACAAACCTTTGTGGTACAAAATAAGTAAGTCTCACCAAATAACATAAGTTATGCATCTCTGTCTGAAAGAGCAGAAACGTTACACAGAGAGGAAAACAGAAAGAACTAAGTATCCTTCAGAAAGCCGAAAGAGGAAAACAGGCTTGAAACTTTTAGCTGTGAAAGTTCCGAGGAGCCGCATGCCGTGTTGCAGTGAAGTTGATCTGACGGACCCGTCTCGGGCCCACACCATCCCGGGCGGTAGGCCGTGGTTACAGCTGTAACTGCGCACATCAGCTGCCAGCTCTAATTCATTCTAGGGGCTTCCATGGCGGTTGCCATGGAGGTCGGGTGGTGGTGTTGGTGAGAAGGGGGCTGGGTGGAGGTTTATGGCTGGTGTGCCCTAAAACTGTATGGGTCACCCGGCCAGGGGTGGGCAGCCTCCTCCGCAGTATGTTTGACTTGGGGGACATCACTCACTGCTCTGTGCTTTCATTTTCTCCTCCGTAAAACTGGGCTGTGATTACGCACGTTCATAGTCCTTCACCTGAAACCACAGGTTTCAGAATTTTTCTGATCTTAGGAAGGTGATACAATGTATACACCATGTATTAGGTAACATAGCAGGGTCTCATGAATACAAGAATATTTCAGCCGTAAAATATATGAATAGTACTACTTAGCAGGACAGAGGAAGGATGGAAATAAACTCACGTCATTTAGTGAAAGGTTTTGCCACTGAAAGAGTTCAGATCAGGCAAGTTTTCCTTGGATGAGCCAGAAATATTAGACCTTATCTCATTGGTGAGTTAATGTATTTAAAACTTACAATTTTCATGAAAATACAAATGACTTTCATTGTTTATGATTTTAGGTAGTGATAGGTAGCCATTACCTTTAGTTTAAGTTCAATTCTTTCTTTCTCCCCCCCATCCTTTCTTTGCCTTCTTTCCTATGAGACCCAGGCTCCCAGTGGCTGGCCCTGGGGTGAGAGGGGTCATTGTGGAAAAGACGAGTAGCCCACCCTGATGGAGGGGAGCCACTGCAGCATGAAGGGGTGCCTTGGGAGTGGGGGGAGGCTGGCTTTGGGCTGGAAGCCCTCCAGAAAGACCCCCAAACCCCTGGGTCCTAAGCCACCCCAGAAGTAATTTGCCATCAAGTGAGACCAGAGCTATTACCACTGTGCACGGTTCTCCCCTAGAGCATCCCCTTCCCCTCCTGTGCCCCCTGCATGCATATATTCCAGCCCTGCCCTTGAGAGGCCACCTTGGAAAGGAAGCTTCTGTGGCAGGCATGGAGCCCTGGGCCACAGTACACTGGCTCAGCCCGGGCCCGTCCCCCCCGGACTGGGCTGCTTACTGCACCAGAAGCCCCAGCAGACGTGCACTTCCAGAAGGAAAAGAGTTACAGCTTCTTCCTGCAGTTCACGTTTCTCAGGACAGACCATCAGAGTGAAAGAAACAGCGGGTCTTACAGTTAGGGGAGAGAGGCGCAGAAACAGCATTGAAGTCAAGCTTGTTTGATGTGTTCCGATGGCCAGCAGAGTGGAAAGGGCTTCCATTCCAGCTCTCTAAATGGCCTGAGCACGGCAAGTCTGCTCGAGGAGTCGTGGCTTTACTTATGGCTATGACAGCTTCTTAGAGCTGGGACCCCTTAAAATATAGTCCAATACCAAAGCCAGACAGAAAAACAAAAGCCTGGAGTAGAATATCGAATTTTGAGTGGTTACATATCAAAGTTCAATAGGAAGTCTGGTCAGAAAAAGTCCAGCCATTGTTAATAATAACAAGAGTGGTTTGCACAGCATCGCTGTGACCTGGCAGCCAAGGAGCGTGGCCTGGAATGCACGTGTGTGAACGGTGATGACACACTAGTCAGTGGGGGCGGTAGATGCTGTTGAGTGAGCGTGTGGACTGTGTGGCCGTCACATTCAAAATGACTGAGCGAGTAGAGCAACGAATCTGCATCAGATTTTCTGTTAAGCTTGGACATTCCTCCATGGAAACCACTCAGATGACTCAGAAGGCCGCAGCTCTGGGCAGCTGGTGATTGGCAGCTTCATCATGACAATGTGCCTGCTCATGCATCACGTCTCACGCAGTTTTTTGGCAAAACAACAAATCACCCAGGTGACTCAGCCCCCACCTACAGCCCAGATTTGGTGCCCTGTGACTTCTGGCTTTTCCCAAAACTAAAATCACCTTTGAAAGGGCAGAGATTTCTGATTGTTAATGAGATTCAAAAAATTTGATGGGGCAGCTGATGGTGATTGGGAGAACTGTGTGAGGCCCTGAGGTGCCTACTTTGAAGGGGACTGAGGTGTCATTGTCCTATGGACAATGTTACTTGTATCTTCTTCAATAAATGTCTCCATGTTTCATAGTGCATGGCTGGACACCTTCTGGACAGACCTTGTCGTGTACTGCTAAAAAGCCATGAAACGTTCTAATTTCCTTTATAAATGGTGAGAACATTTAATATTTCAATATTATTTCATGTTTCTAAGTCTGGGGCTCTGGCTGTGTTCTCTGATGAAGCCCAAACAGGCTGCCTGGATGTGCGGGCGGAATGAGTAGCTGAGGCTGACAATGAAGGAAGAATTGAATGTGTCCACCAAACAGGTCACACCCGCAGACCTTCCAACGAGGGCCTGTCCTGTTGGTCTTCTGTGTTTCCATGACTATCTGGTATTCCCACGTGGATGAGATGAGATAAATCTGACACCCTCCACACCCCACGAATATGAGAGGCCCTCTTCTGATATTCCTGAATACCTCTTACCGCCACCAGGAATGTTTGGCGAGGCTCCATGTCAGACACTGAGACTCGCGCTCACCTCTCTGTCTCTTGCTCTCAGTTTCCCAGCCCCATCTCTACGCCCTTTAGACCAAGGTGGTGATTTTGGCCGAGAGCAGTGATGTTTGAACGTGACAACAACGGCGATGTTTGTGGTAGAGCCGTTCTCCAGATGGCCCTGTGGGAACACCTGTGACATGAGACACTGAAATAATGAGGCCGCTTCAGGGTCCCCTTCACCCTCCCAGCAGCCCTGAGGAAACGTCACCACTGACTGAGCAGGGAAGGGTCCTCAATCCCATCTTCCTGGCCCAGCCTCCACCAACTGCAATTCAAGGCCAATGGAGTCAACTTCCTGTCACCCAGATCGGCCCTGGGGGAGGGGGCAGCGTGTGGGGCAGATGCAGCTGCCTGGACCCCCCAGCTGGGCACTTCCTCTCTCCCTGCATGTTTAGACAGCATGCGACTCTTGTCTTGTATCCCGTCTTCATCTCTGAAATGGGGCACCGGTAATGATACCTCTTTTGCGACGCTCTCGGACAAACCCTCCACAGGTTCCTCTGAACACTCACGGACACATGTGTTGTTCTGCTCTGGAGTGACTGACTTTAAGTAAGGTACTGAGAAGACGCATGTGGCGTTGCCAAAAATAAAGACAATGAGTGAAGTTGGTAAACTTCTTTTGAAAAATCTGACATTCCTGGGCATTATGATTGCTTTAATACTTTGTGTTTAATCAAAGGAAAGGAAACTAATTCGGCGTCACTTTAAAGTCCTGAGTGATGTGAGAAGACTCGACTGGGCTCCAGACGGGTCCACAATTTCTGCCATGAAGAAAGCAGGAGAGAAGGGCGAACATGCCCCACCTGCCCCACCCGGCGCACTTGCACATGGTCCCCGAGGTCTGCTGGACTCCTGGACTGAGCCTCGTCTGCCTCCCAGGGGACCAGCAGACCTGGGGTGCTGGCCGCTCGCGTCAGTGAAGGCCGCAGCTACCCTGAGAGCAGAGCGGGGGTAGTGGGGGACATTCAGGATGCACTCAGGGCTGCACTTCAGTGAGAGAGAAGACAATGAGTGATCCCGTCTGGGCAGTTTCTGTCTGGTGTCCTGAAATGTCTGTCCCCTTACAATCAGGGTAACCAAGGAAGGTCTGATCTGCAGAGAAATGGCAGCTGCCGACACGCTTGTCCTCACGGGCTGTTGGGAGGCTTCTGGGAGCTGTCCGTGTGAGCTTCTCCAAGCCCAGCCCCACCTGCCTCTCACCCCAGGGCCGGCCACAAAGTCCCATGGTCACTCTCTGGTCGGAACCTGGAGTTCCTACCACTGTGCGGCAAACTCCATCACCCTTAGCACAGGTCACCAGGCCCTTGATATGGTGGCCCCGCTTTCTGCTCTGCTTTATCACTGGTCACCCTGACTGGTGGGCTGCACTCTGCCTCAACAGCTTCACCCTGTCCCCTTGCCAGGTGTGCTGGTCTTGCCACCCTTCCTCTTCCCTTCCCTGTCCCAGCTCATCCTCCTGCGACTCTCTCCGATCCTTTCTGCAGAGTGTGTTCTTCTCTGGTCACCAGAGTCCCCCTGACACCCACGCTGCAGAATTCCTCACACGGTCTCAGGGAGGCCAAAGTTGACGTCCTTGACGTCAACAGCTGGACCTCCTCAGCTCTGTACCCTGAGGTCTGGCCTGGTCCCAGGCACAGAAACATACGCACTCCTTCAGTGGTGTGTTGATGAAATAAATGATTGAATGAGTAGTGTGTTTTGCATTTCATTTTAGGTAGCAAGATGATAATAGATTACACCACAAAAATGTTCACAGTTATCTGAATCCAGGCTGTAAATGATGGGCATAATATTTAAATTTTTCTTCATTTCTCAAATTTCACCTTACACCAACAATCAGAGGAAAACTGTGAGAATTTACTGGTGTGGCTGGGCAGGCAAGCGAGTAATGTTAAGTATCGGTGTTAGCCTTCATCAGGGACAGCCTTTCCTAACAAAAGTTCCGCACACCTGCTATTGCCAATATGAGTATGTGAATTAGTGTGATACAAATTACTTCTGGAATTCCCTTGATTTGATGTATGTTTTATTAATTTATTCTGACCTTATTCATTAGCTTAAGTTTTCCATGCATTTCATAGCTATTAATCTTGCTCCTTTTGGGGCAATATATCTTTGCCATTATATATGTTGATGTTTACGAAAATGTATCACTGTGATCCTAGCTTTCCACCAAGACCTTTGGCTCACAAATCCCATCCTTTGTGTGAAAGTCAAGAAGTCAGGTTTGCCTCTCAAACAAAAGAAGGCATTGGTGCAGGTGGCAAACTGAATGTCCTCCTCAGAAAACAGAGTCGTACAAGACTGGGTACAGATGTCACGTGGGAATTTTAAAGGAAGCACTTACATGTTTTAAAATATAATGTAAAACTGCCTGCTTCGTAAAAGCATGAACAGTAACAAGCCGAGCATACTTGCGTGTGGTAGAAATGCTGACCTACAGGCACTGCATGGCGGTGCCGAGCAAAGGACGGCTCTCCAGTAAGAAGGCTGCCCTGTGGAAGAAGGGTCTCTGCTTGTCCTCCCTCCACTGCCAGGCAGGGGGCTTTCTCCCACACCAAGGCACTCTCTGATTCTCTGCAGACACCCGCTGGGCACCCTGCAATCCAGTTCAACTCTGAGGCCATCTGCCTGGGCCCCTCCCCCCCAGACCGCCTCCCTCCCTTCAGAGGTCAATAGTGAGACCAGGTTGTTGCCTGTGCTCTGACCAACCAGTTAAAAGTCAGAGGTTCTCAGGAACCCCCTCCTTGGGTTCCATGTAATTTGCTTGAGTGCCTCACAGAATTCAGAAAAACAGCTCACTACCTGGGTTACACAACCTAGGGACAGCCAGATGGGAGAAATGTGCAGGGCTCGGTGTGGGCACGGTGCTCGGAGCTTGCCTTCCCTCTTGGTGCGCGCCGCCCTCCCAGCACACGCTGAGTGACCTAAAGCTCGCCGAATGGCCTCCTTCAGGGATTTGTATCAAGGCCTCCATATGTAGTAGGCATGACTGATTACCCCATGGGTCTCAGGTGCCTGGCCCAGCTGCCTGGGCTTGGCGCCTTCTGGGCTGGAAGAGCCAGCCCTCTAACCCCACGGCCAACTGCCCTGGCAAACAGCACCTGTACCTCCAGTATCCTTAGCCACACTGAGGTGTGGTGGGAGGGGCTTGTTACGAGAAACCAAAGACCCTCCTCTCACCTTTGTGCCCTTGGAGCTATTTCGGGAACCCTGAACAGAAGACCAAGTACCACAGTGGAAGACGTTCCCTTGGCTCTTACCACTAGGGAGGCCAGGGGGGTTGAGGAGCTATGGCCCAGAAGAGGGACAGCCACCAAATATTTACTTCTTGTTATGAATCACAGTGTCTTACTTCATACTATAAATCACACTATGCCTGGTCACAGAAGCAAAACTTTGTGCAAAGTCTTTTTTTTTAAATCCTCACCAGAGGATATGTTCACTGATGAGAGGGAGAGAGAGAGAGAGAGGGAGGCAGAGAGAGAGACATCCACTGAGAGGGAAACGTCACTTAGCTGCCTCCCTTACACACTTCGACCAGGGATGGAGCCCCCACCCTAGGCATGAGCCCTGACTGGGAATCGAGCCCACAACCTTTTGGTGCACAGGACGGCGCTCCAACCAACTGAGCCACCGGCCAGGGCTCTGTGCAAAGTCTTATGTTTTGCTCTCAGAGACATAACAGGCCAAGGCGACACGCCCAGTTTCCAGTAGTTCTTGGAGAACGAGCTGCTGCACATTGCTTTTCAAGGCACCAGCAATAAAGCAGACTCTACCGATCAGAACTGTAAGTCTCCCGGTAATGTCCCTTCAAGGGCAGCGGAGGCCGCAGGTCCCCACATGGAAATGAGAACAGCACAGACACAAGCTCTAGCTGCCCATGCTGTCACGGCCAAGAACACACACCTGTGTGGGGACACTGCCCGCTTCTGTCCCCGCTCATGCTGGAAGGCCGGGTGCTGAGCATTTTAGAGGCTTGTACATCAGTGCAGTGCGTGCAAGTCTTGATCGATTTGACCTTTTCAGTGTTCCACAGTGCGACCTCCGGGCTGCTCAGCTCCCTCCCCTGCTTATGATTTCGGTGGCCTGGCTGGGAGAAGTGGGCTGGCCGGCCCGTAGCGTAGGAGACCAGCGGAAAGAGCAAAGTCGTACAGCCAGCGCGGTCGGTCGGAGACTATATTAAGGGATTACGATTTTGGTGTCTCCCATGCTTTTTCTTTCCAGGACAAGTGATCATAAATTGAAGAGGAGAGAGAGCCAAAAACACTGACCAAATTGACGCTCTTGCTTTCCTCTGGCACGATTATTCCCCAGTCCCTCGGTGGCCTTGGCCTCTGCTTGCTCTATAGTCCTCAAAGGGTTTATTCTGGAAACACATGTCTCAGTCAGACTTAGCAGAAACTTGAATATAAACATCTATTACTCTATAATGGAACTGATGGTTTTCAAAGCTGTGGTGTGTTCAAGGCCCCCAAGCGCCGTCTCCAGTACTACTGCCCCCCCTGTGTGACACCTAGCACTAACACGTGACCTCACTGCTCTCAACCCCCCGCCCCCACCCCCAGAAACACGGCCTTAATCAATGAGTCTGGCATTTTCTGGTCAACACCAAGGAGGTGCTCCATCATGTGGGCCCTCTCCTTCCTCCACGGGAAGAAGAGGCAATCCACACAGTAAAAACCCATCTCCGCCGCCCCCCTTCCCCCGTGCCCTACCAAAAATGTTCCAGCCCCCAAATAATCCCTTCTTTTCTCTTGCTAATAAGTTTCTTGCCTCACTGCTCTTCCTATAAAACCCCTCCACCATGTGTATCCCTCCCAGGCCCTTCCAGTTGCTCGGTGGGGTGCTGTCTGAACCCTGAGACTCACAAGTCACTTCAGAAAGCCAACGAGATCTTTGATTTATTCAGCTAAATTTTGTTTTTACCCAGTGAAATCTCAAAGGCTCGTAAGATGTTCGGTTCTCTGGCTGTGGTCCTGTGTTTCAGCAGCCATGGGCATGTTATTCTGAGCTGAGTTTGACTTGCTTGGGGACTCTCAAATACGGATCAACTAATAATCGCTCAGCCTGAAGGTTATCTGAGTAACAGTCAACGACCCTAATGTCTAGGCTGTGTGGACTCTCACAAAAGACGAAGAGAGGCAGACGATGATTTATGTGCCAACTGTATACATTGTATTACAATTCTGATAACAGAAAAAAACACCACCATTCATTAGCCATTAGTTCATTTTTTAAAATGCTAACGCTAGATGATAAACACTTCTTCACACCAATGTAAATGTCTAAACAAAATTGCAATAACCACAACTAGTGTACAGGTTTTTCTTCTTATCAATTAGTTTTAACAAGCTTTTTACTTATCTATGCTATGGAATGCAAATATTAATCTTAAAGATATCATAGCACATTCTCAAGTTCAAATTAAAATTCTAAAATTAAATAAGGCCTTTCCTGTACTAATCTGTAAGCAACTTATTTCATAAGCACTCTATTCCAGAACCAAACAAAATTGAAGTTACTGTAAAACGTTTCCATTGGATTCCCTAGCCATCAGGCATGAAATGGCAGTGTCAGAGGAACATGCCTTACTTAGCCGGATCTACAGCATGGCTGGCCGGGTCCTTCCTAAGTGTGAGTTAACGAGATGAGGAGCCACACACAGAGGCCAGCCGCAGCTCTGCATCGGGCCTCATTCACTGGCGACATCGTCCAGAGGGCTGTCCGCTTGGCCTGGCCTTTCTGGTACTAGTGATGAAATGTGAAGGAGTCCAGGCAGCCCTGCCCACACGGCGCTCTCTCTCACGGGGGTAAGATGGAAAATATGGCAGCCACCCATGGAACTGTCAAGGAAGCGATAAGTCCCTCAGCCTGTGGAGCGAGAGACGCCAGACGTCCTCAGAGAGGAGTGTGAGGATGAGGCTGCCGTGAGCAGAGACCCAGGTGAAGTCAGAGCATGAGCCCAGCAGGAGCTGGGAGAGAGTTCCAGACAGAAGGGGCAGGACACAAAGGGCACAGCGGGGATGGGTGCTGGGAGATTCCAGGAGCGCTGGGGCTGGTGCTGCCAGGAAGAGGACTTGGGAGGGTGGCAGAGACGTAGCTGGGCCAGGTCCCCTGGCGTTGCAGCAGCTTTCACTAGCTAGGCTGAGAAGCCTGAGAGGGGCTGGCTCAGAGCAAGGACATAATCTGACGCCTGGCGCATGGGACATGCAAAGGAAGGCCAGCAGGCAGGTGGGGTTTCATCCTGGAGTTCAAAGGAGCAGTGGGGCCTATGGTGAGTAGTATTTAAATCAGTTAAGAGCAGATGGCACCACCCAGGGAGGAGGCATGGGTAGCAGAGCGGGAAGAGGGGAGAAAGGGAGCTAAGGCTGAGCCCTGGGGAGCACAGCCACTAGACTGAGGTCTTAGGGACGAGGAGGAACCAGGGTGTCATCTCGTGTCATAAAGTGTAAGAACGATCTCAACAACTCAGCAGTCAGCACAGTGCACTGGCCGCCAACGGGTGGCTTTGCCTCGTTGCTGTTTTTTTGTTGATTATCTCAAATAAACACGTATAAATGGATTACACTGCAAATTTTGTATTACCATGCTCATTATTACAGCTATGCCAATCCCTACTGTTACTTTCCATTGGTCACTATTCAAAGATGTAATCCAACAATGATCATGTTTCATTAATTCTCAGACGCACACTTTTTCACATTTTTGTACCACTGATATCAGAATGTATAATACAGTTGATGGCATCTTGCAGTTATAACTGGGGGCACTTCTTCCTCCCTAGAGGCACACATCAAAAGAGATGCATCGTGCAATCTGTGGCATCTTAGATTTGATTAAAAATATATATATTTTAAGTAGAGGCTCCTTCTCACTGTCGCTAGTTGATGTAAAAATGGAAGGGGTGGGGTCCCACACAGCTTCCGTCTGGGACGAGTGTCCACCGGGATGACGAAGAACCCAGGGCAGGAAGGGGGCAGTGACAGGTGGCGACTTGTGGGTACCCCTTGTTAGTCACCCCTAATTTGCCCAGGCTTCCCCATTGATGGCTCACTGCCACCCACCTGAAGGGACTCGGGCCCTGCAGAGGAAAGCAAATACAATCTTAAACTTGCTCAGGGGCCACTTCCGGCTCCTTTCCCCAGACATCGCTTTCCAAGGTTTGGACATTCCTGAAGAGCCACGTCTCAGTTACCATTTCATCCCCAGAATTTAACACAGTGCCCGAATATAGCTTGTGATAATAATTTTTAAAATTAAATCCTCCTCCCCGCTACTTGGGTGTAAAGACTTGTGGCCTGTTATCTCTGTGGCAATGTGGCAGTGAGCCACCCCCCCACCCCTCACCGAGCTGCGACGGGTGGAGGTTACTACCTGACTAGCGCACATCAGGTATCTTATCTGAGTGCCCAGGACTGGATCCTGGGGTGGTCTCCATGGAAACACAGAGTGGAGCTCTCAGATCCTAGCACAGAAACATCAAACGCGCCATTCAGGATTACAAAATGCAGGCAGCATTTATAGATGGGATAATGACCTGTGGTACAAAACATGCACTTTAATAATGTGCTCTGATAAAAAGACAGAGACGGCTGAGAGGCTGTAATTTACTCCTGGTGGTGGAGGTGTGTGAAGTTCATGCGCAGGGATAGCCAGCAGCCGGAATTAATCTTTGTCCTCTCCTTGTCACCCTGTTCCGCGCTTGCCTGCTGCTCGCCGTGCCGCTCTGCTGTTTTCTCCGCTTGTGATGTTCTCCAGCTCGTCCATCCTCACCTACGACTCTGCTGAATCCTCCCCCTGCACCCTGGCCTGCATTCTGTGTTCCTTACGAGAATGTCCTCAAGGAACTACAGAGGACTTTTAAAAATAAACACATAAAACATCTTACAGTTCCTACAGAAGCTTTTGATGTACTGGAAACACCTAGGAGAGTGGCCCTAAAAGTCAATCTGAAAATGCATTTGAGATGTAGACAATGTTGGCAGCAGTCACATGTGCCGCCTTAGGGCACAACGGGGACTCTGCTGAAGTCTTGGATTATCCTCTGCTCTCTGTTTCCTGAGTTAGGTGACCTCAGGGTATTCTGAGTCCTAAATGGGTAATAGTTGACAGTGACTGCACTTTCAAAACAATTCCTTTTCTTTCCTGGACTCCAGACCCCTCTGAGACGGCAGCGCCTGGGTGCACTCCAGTGGATACGAGGAGGGGTCACTGGCCCAGGGTTGCACTTGGTCCTCAGCAGAAGTACAGCTGTGAGAGCAGCATCTGACAGTTCAGGTGATAATACAGTCCGGTCGTTACAGCGCTGCCTACCAGGCTGTGTGGGAGTCGTGTTGACAGACACCATTAGAGCAGGATCAACTAGGGTCTGTGGGAGTATTAATGGGCATTGTTAGGGAGTCTCACAGTATTTCTCAAACACGGATTTTAAATTGTCTGTTAACTCTGGGACCGCTGCTTCATAGATTGGCATTTCTTGGAGCAA
This sequence comes from Macrotus californicus, assembly GCA_007922815.1. Classification (NCBI taxonomy): domain Eukaryota; kingdom Metazoa; phylum Chordata; class Mammalia; order Chiroptera; family Phyllostomidae; genus Macrotus; species Macrotus californicus. Next base: position 19,315 of record VMDR010001804.1, read on the forward strand.
CAGATCAATGACTGAAGACAGAACGCTCCTGGGTAGCAGTTCTGGAGAATGGCCGTTTCCACGACAAGGTAAAATGCCACAGAGCAGGGTCAGCAGGCTGGCCCAAGGGCTAGAGTAGCTTTTATTTTTTTAAAGCGTTGGAAAAAATTGAAAGAATACTATTTCACGATAAACAAAATTAAATGAAATTAAACGCCTTTGTCCTTCCCGCTTGACTGGAACCAGCCACGCCCATCCCTCAGCGTTGCCTAGGGCTGCGAGGGTGTGGCTGAGAAGTTGGCAGACTGCCAGTCCTGCAAAGCCTGAAGTGTTCCCCGTCTCCCTCTTTTAGGAAACTTCACCAGGCCCGGCCTCAGAGCTGCAGGCCCAGGCAAAAGCTGATCTGTTCGGAGGATGTGACCATCTGGTGTCACTTCGGGTGCTTCCGGAAGACTTTGTGACCAACGTCTGGAAAGAAACGGGATCGAACCAGGGAAGAACACTCCAGAAAAAAAAGGTGGCTTCGCTGGACTTCAGGGGTGGGAAAGGAAAGCTCCGTGACGGTAGTTCCCGCCTTGATCGCTGTCCGAAAGGGCGCTGGCGTGATGCTTTTGTCAGGCCGCGTGGCGCACCCTCACAGCAAAGATCCCTTAATGAACATGTATTTGCCTTGGCTCCTGGGCTCTATTCTGCATCGATTCTTGTGATTTTACAAGTCATAAAACGCTCCAGATCCCTTTCATTGATGCATGCTCACCTGGATAAAAAGCTGTAAGCAGATCAGAACAATTCTGAGCGAGTTATCCAGGAAACAGGGGACACAAGAGGATGGTGGCTGTTCTGATCTGAAAAAGCGGGACTGAGGGAAGAGGGAAGGATCTCTCCGGGGGAGCCTCATCCTTGGAGAAGGGTTGGGCGGGGAGATGAGAGAGAAGGGGGTGTTCACGAAAGGGCCGGGGGTCTACGCCACCCCTGCTCGGTGTCACACAGAGCAGGCTTGCGGAATGGGGTGAGGCAGAGCCGAGTCTCGGGGTCTCTACTTCACAACTGAGTGACCCAGGAGCCTCAGTCTCCTTGGCTGCAGAGCGGAAGCTTGCGGCCAGCACCGTGACAGAATTGAAACCAGATGGCATGGCAAGAGTACCTTCAAAACCGTTCAATGGAAACTTCTATCACTGACGCCAGAGAGCACACTGAAAACGTCTATTAAAATTCAACTCTCCTGAAGCTAAAATTTAAGAAATTCCTAGGTGGTAACATCAACCCCAGGAAACTAAGAGGAGAAAGTGAAATGTTATCCCTGAATCCCAGGCTCATCCAGCACTTGGGCACTTGAGTTGAGGCGCATGAACTGTTTTCAAAAGACAATGAAAATTTTTCACCACCAAACAAAAACAGTACTTTACAGAGGTGAAACCGGCTACTCAGGGGCCCTGAAGTCTCAGTGGCAGTGAAGGAAATTGGGCAAAAAAAAAACTTTTAAGAAGTGCTACCAGGTATCACAGCTCTTTATGGAAAACAGTCACAGGTGTAAGGCCTCAGGAAGCCGAATCCGGACCTTGAAAGTCAAGGTCCTTGTTTTAAGGAGCAAAAAAGTGCTGAAGCTCTATTTTTAATGGGATTGCTTCTGGTTTTAAAAGTCTCTTCGAAGTAAGAGTCGAGACTTAAAAGATGTGCTGATTTAGAGTCTAAAATCCTATTTACTGAAAATGTGATGAAGAAGCACGGGACCGAATCACCTTCTTTAGGAGCCGTGCGGGTCCATGTGCAAGTTTGGGAATGTGAACAAGCAGATTCTCGGCAGCGCCGTGAGCTAGGCCAGCGCACGAGGTGACCAGTGTGAGAGAGGAGCCTGCGCTCTGATTCCGCTTCACGACTTGGCGTGTGAGTTGAACACTCACTTCCTCTCTCTGAGGCTCAGTCTTTCCACAGCTAAAACAGGGACCCTTGTGACAACGGTGTTACACCTGCCGTTGCAGACGTGCAAGGAGGAGATCCGTGCCCCGCCTCCGGCGGGATGGAGGGAAGAACACTGCCAAGTTCTTAGAAACGCCAGCGTGTCCGAGCTCCTCGGTACAGACCGCGTGTCAGTGATGGCACTGGTCCAAGGGGAAAACCTCTCCATTTCACTTTCGTTTTGGTGCCTGCTTTGATTTTCTCTTAAGAAAATAATTTTCAGGCTTGGAAAGGTGCGCACAAGGAAATATCACATCCGTCCCAGGATGCTCTCGCTTTCTGGCGTCCACCAGAAGCTTTCACAATTCGAATCAGCGCGGTACTCAAGGGAGGGAGGCTGCACCCCCCCCATCCCCGCCACCCCACACACAGACGTGTGTGCATACTTGTGCATGCGCGCACACACACCAAGCAATGCACGTTCATGACGTGTGCAGACATAGGCCCCAGATGTCTGCGTCTCCTGCTACAGGGACACCTAGGAAGCAATTTTCTTCACTCAGTTTCTAGCTTGAGCTGGGGACCAAGAGCTCCGGAGTGCCAGCCCACGGTGGGCCTGGGCCTGTAGGTATGACTCTAACAGCTCTGTGCCTCTGCCACCTACAGGAGTGTCTACGAGGCAGATGTGGTGAGACAAAGTGTCTTCTCTTTCCGAAGCAAAGGCACTGCAGTGAGGCTTGTCTCCTGGAACAGGAGGCTAAAGATGCCTGCGAGGCTGGCCTGAGGAAGTCCCTGTGGCCTCTCTGGGAGGACTGAGCTGAGCCGGAACACGCTAGGACAGCTGTAATTCCGACCCCTGGAGCAGCCCTCTGAGGAGTCCAGTGCTCAGGCTACAAGTGAGAATGTTCTAGCAGTGTGTCCCTCCCACCTCCCCCTGCACTGTTTGAAGTGCTTCCCGCTCGGGCTTGTCCTTGGCCAGCTGGAGTCGGAGCCTTTTTCAAAACCCACCTGGAGACCTACAGATAGTGAAAAAGGCCCGGAGCATAAGGAAACAACTTTTAATCGTACGGGGCTTTGGTTTACAATCATACCTTTTTTAGAAACAAGTTTTTTCCCTGTTTTTGATTCAGAACCACTTCCGTGTGAAGTGGGATAGTGCCAGCACCATCAGCCCTGGGAGGGGAAACGTACCAGGGGCACGTGGGTTGTTCTAAATGGCCTTTCTGATGAAGAGACGCAAATGCAATCAGGTGTCAGGACCAAGGCGGACAGGCCTCCCCTGCTCCTCCCTAATGAGAGCACTCGGTGTTTGTGACAAATTAGGCTGACTCAGTAAACCACAGCAAATAAATCCTCTGAACAGGTCCATTTTCCGACCGCTGGCTAGGGTGACATGCTCTCCTAAACAAATAAATATCTCCACACGGACTATTATCCACGGCAACTGTAAATCCTCGCGACACTGGGCAGCGTGTGGCAGGGACGCTCCGCCAGCAGCCGCCTGCCCTGCTGTCCTCTAGCACCCGTTTGAGTCGCGGCCTGAATGAGGGGCCCCCTTTGCTGGTGGGGAAGGGGACAACCTGATGAACGCAAGGAGCACGCCTGCGAACACCACAGCGGGTGCTGAAGTGGCACGTGCTGGTTTACCGTCCGCGTTGTCGTGAGCCTGGAGTGCCAAGGGGAGTCACCTTCTCAGGGAGTGTGTCCACCCCGGAAGGGACAAGAGCAGGCTGCCTGTCCATCTGCCACTGCAGGGTTCTGGGAAGCCCTGTTCTGGCTCCAGAACGTCCTGAAAGTTTTTTCCTTGCTGGAAAAAAAAGGTGCCAAGCTGTTTCCTTGTGGAAATGTATACAATTAAAACAGAACTTTTAATAAAACTGAGGGAAAAAAATCACAAAATGAAAAAACTATAAGCTGATGTGCTTAAAGCTTATCTGTGAGACTCACCAGATTTTCAAGCATGTAAGAACATGTGTTCCATTTTGATTGCTGTCTGCCAAGACCCGGGCCCATCACACATGTCCGTCAACACGTGTGTGCGCTTGTGCTCCGCACACAGAAGATACAATGTTCTCGACGGCAACTATGTGTATTTAATTATCTGGAGTATCCCTTAGGGACCACTGAAAAATACCACATCACAATTGGTAAGTTCTGAGTCATCAAAATTGTTTATCTTTCTTCAGTTGCAGCTCTCTGAGTCCATCTGTTGTTTTTTCCTGATCGTCTCTGAAAATTCAGGTTAAGAAGCACTTTTATTTCAGTGGTAGCAAGGGGCAACGTGTTTACAATGGCCTGTGATTTCCTACAGTGCTAATTCACACACTGGACTTGAAAATGGGATACTCGGGTGAGCTTTGCCTCTGTTTTGGTTCAGTGCCAGGTAATCTCGCTTTCACGCTCTGATGGGCAGCCTGGGAGGTGTCCAGGCTTCCGCTGGCCAGGCACTCGATGGAGTACACATGCTGTGTCAGGCTCAGTGCTGGCCCGGGAGGCCACCGCTCTGGTCAGGACCAGCCTCTGCCCCTCAGGAGCTGCGTCCCAAGGGGAGACGGACACCTGAACTTCCTTTTCTCCAGCCCAAGATGGTGGCCAGGACCTTTGTTGTGCCTTCTCAGAGGGTGCTGGTGCCATGGGGCCGAAACACAAGTTGGCTGCAGATGGCTAATGACCACTTTCCTACTCTCTGGGGAAACCTGAGTTCACTGAGGATTCTGGGAGTCCTGGAGGCGGAAGAGAGAGGGAATGGGGCAAAGATGGCAGATGCTTCAGAGTAGGGAAGGCCCAGGGGTTTGCAAGCAGCCATTGAAGGCGGGCCTTTAGGTCTCCAAAGAGAAGCTGCGTAGCACTCCCCAAAAGGCAGCTCCATGTGGGCTTGGAAACGGCAACATCTGGAGGTTCTTCAGGTGCCACAGAAGCTGCCCCAATTCTTGGCTGGTGCCAGGGAGGACAAGTGCCCACCCCAATAATAGCTGAGGCCCGGTCAGCCTGGAGTCAGACCTCACCTGACTTCAAGAGAATAAAGATGTGTGGTATTTCTCACACATTCAAGTCCATAGCTTAGAACCTGCACCCACCAGAGTAAGCAAGCAGGTTGTCCCCAAGCACGCTGATGGCGGTCTGAACAAGACTGCAGGGGACAGACAGAGGGACACGCGGTCAGAGCCCCAGACCAGGCTCCCCGTGGGAAGGCTGCACTGTGTTGCATCCTGAGGGCCGAGCAAAAGTCAGGTGAAGAGAGACAAGGGGTTGGAATTTGGGAACTGAGTTCAGGAGAATGACATTTTTGGGGAATGACTAGGATTTTTGCTTTTTTGTTTAAGATTTTCCTTCACTGGCATTACAGGAGAGAGCAGGAGGCATGCTCTAGGGGCGGGGGCCTGATGAGAGTCGCAGAGGAGGGGCAGAGTGTGGCCCTGGTAAAGAGAGCATCCTTACACGGCACAGAGAGTGACTGACAGATGCTCAGGGTGGGCCTGGGGCCCCAGGGAGAGTCCTTCCCCACTGTGTGCCTCGGTCCCCACTGTGCGCCTCAGTCACAGCAGTGGCCCAGGGGAAACCATGCTGTCCCCAGCAAGGCTGTTGAGCATCTCCAGGAAATGACAATAGAGACATAAAGTGCACAGCTGGTACATGGTCGGGCTCTTTACATACTCTTGTCCTAAAAGCAACAGGAACAACATCAGTCTCTCAGAGGGACCCTGGCATGACCACACATGCCCTGCGATTGCCTGGCAAAGACCCAGGTGGGTAAAATCCGACACCCTGGCAGCGCACCCTTCACCCCCCCAGGGCAGAGCCGGGGAGGGATGGACTCTCCAGGGGCTGACTCAGCGATGAGACCCTCAAGTGCTGAGAGCGGCCGAGTGAGAAAAGCTTGTATGCCTCCCCCACAGGGAAGACAGGACGGTATGAGTGGGGAAAGGTGACTTCATCCTGAGCTGTAAAACGAGGGGCGTGTGCTCACAACTCTGGGACCCTTTAACGAGGATAAAGCCAAGTAGCTAAGAAGCTGAAGTGCCATGACAGAAGTCGTAATAGATGCCATACGACAGCCGGAGCTTGGTGCAACATCTCATTATCCCGGGCCAAGGAAATCCGTTACAGGCGTCATTAAGGAAAGAAAAGAGCAGTATGTAGAAAATGTATATAAGTAGTGACCTGGGAAAACCCAGCCCTTTAAACACAAATGTAGATTTCTAGGTCTGTAAAACATTTTCCAAAAAACCAGATAACTTGGCAAAGAGTTTCAGTGACAAAACCATAATTATTTTTGTTAGCTTTATACGTTAGGTCTAGAAATTGTTTTTGTAAACAATACCAACGGTTGCTAGGTGGCACTTTACAGATTTCAAGGCATCAGGAAAGGACTAGAAATGGGCTTCTTTCAGAACAGAAGGGCCACTCGTCACTCAGGCTGCGTCTGCCTGCCGTGGGCCAGCAATGCACTTAAAGTTCCTTCTGAGGAGTTGGAGACTGTTGGGAACTGAAATCAGTTTGTTCCCAAGGCGGGTGGTAACATAATCTGTCTCCTGGAAAGAAGGGAATGCGCTTGTTTTTTTTTTTTTTCTGTGAAAACAAGCACAGGTGGGGTGGTTTTCCTGTCCTTTTTACTCAGCGATTCTCCGAGTGGAATGACCTTCCTGGAAAGGATCCCGCAAATTCACATCAGCCACACACGTTCCCGTCCGAGAGGTTATGTGCTGGTTCCCTGGGTGGTCAAGGCCCCGTCTGACCAGGTGGGTCCCAGACCACCCCGCCTGTGGGCCCTGGGCAGCCTGCTCTGTCACTGCACCGGCCTTCTCTTTTTTTTTTTAATTACTTTATTGTTGTTCAATCACAGTTTGAATTTTCCCCCCACCACTTTCCCCCACCCCAGCCAATGGAATATCACCTGCAGGAGAAACCAAGTGCCACGTGTCCCCGTTCAGAGAAGGATGTCCTGGAATGCAGACACTTCCCCTGTGTCCCTGGAGGCTTCGTCAGATGGGTGTGGCGCCCTGGTGGGAAGGAGTCCTGAGACTGGGTGCCTTTTCAAGGTCAGAGCTGCCGGGCCGCCCTCCTGCCCAACAACTGAGAAAAGCAGAAATGCACCCCCAGCCTGAAACCTGATCCATGCTGTTTTCTTATAGCAATGACCAGCCGGTGAGGCCCTTTCCAAAATCTGCCAGCTTGTGGCACACTGTCATGCTCAAACTTATACCTGCATGGCCCCTCGCGTTGTGGCTTTCCTTGTGCATAGAGCAAAGCCTAGTGACTGAACGCCTATTGTAACGACTTTTGGGTGGACTGTTAACCGTCTGTGACCTGAGAGAGCTGGGTTTTGCTGCAGGATAATGGTGCACGTGTCAGCACAGGGAATTTGTGGCCAACTCTGAGGTCCCTGGGAGGTGAGGTCACCTGCACTGAATTAGCAGCACCTCCTCCCAGCTGTGCCTTCCCGAGTGGATGCCTCGAACACCCCGCAAGCTTCTGGCTGTGTTCAGTGGCTCTCTGTGAAATGCCACTGGGTGGAGCGAAAGGTGCGGGAGCTGCCATTCGCCATTTCTGCCTTTCCTCACTCCTCATGGCTCTGTGCTCTCCCCACCTGTTCATGATCTGCTTTTCTCTACGGCGCACTGTGTGAAAGCCTTGGGTAGGAGTTACATACGCATGATTATAATGCTTTTTGTAAACTTTGACACCTTGTTAACACTGAGGACAAATTATAAAGCATAAATCATAGGAAAAATCATTAGTGAGTTTCCTTATTATCGATCTTATCTACCCAGTAGATTCCCATGAGCTTCGAAATAAATTTCAAACTCCCTCGATTAGTACTCAATGACCTCAGGGCCTGTCGCCAAGATTTCCCAATCTTCTCCTAAACTGCTTCCCACCAACGTGCGGGCTCCGGTTAAATCAGAATCATGCTTTCTGCCTTCAGGTCTTCACTGCCTCTGTTCCTTTGACCTGAAATACACTTAATCCATACACCCCAGGAAAAGAAAACCACGCCATCTCTCCTGTGAGGTTGCTCAGCCCTGCTGGTGGGCCTGTGCACCACCCCCTCTCCCTCCCAACGATAGCCGGAACCACACTTGATCTTGAAGGTACGGCTGTTTCTTACTCATTTTATTTCCTCGAGGCCAAAGTAAACCCACTGAAGACAGAGGAGGTTTCTCCCAGCTCCAGCCGTGCCACACACGTTGTAGCGGCTGAAAAAGGGCTACACTGAATGGCACTGAATCAGGAAGTGATGTTTGGGTAGTAGCAATGGAACGGACAATACTATTTTTAAAAAGAACTAAACAAAATATAAAAATAAGATATATATTTCATATTAGACATATTTTCCTGTCTTTAGAAGCTGATGACATAGAGTTAGAACACCAGAAAGCCCTTAGTGCCCACTCTAAAATGGAAATCCGCACCAGTTGCCTGGTACCCCATCATGATCATTAATTGAAGAATATTAAAGGTAAAATTCATAAAAAAATTGTTTCGTAAAGTACTTTGCTTAGGCTCCTCTCTACTTCATAAGTTTCCTTTTTTTTTTTTACTTCATATCTCCCATTCATGCCCAGTGAGTTTTATTTCCTTCCCTCTTCAATCTTTTAAAATTTTCCCCCTAATTCCAACTTCTGCCATTCAACTCTCTGGACCTAAACCAGCGTCGCTATCACTCACAACTCACCCTGCTCCCTGAGCCCGCATCGCCTCCCTGGGCATCACGCAGACTCTTCAGCAAAGGCAACACACATGCACCTGCAGGGGTGTGTAAGGGCCTTCAGTGGGCATTTCATGAGCTTGTGATTATTTTCGGCCCCCAGCCCTGGCCCTGAATCCAGCCTCCCGTTTGCTTGTCGTGTGAGAGTCTCCAGGTGGCCCCTCTGAAAGAAGGGAGGGCACTGTGATGTTCTCTTTGCCCAGGGACAGCACATGGCAGGACCGGAGGGTAAAGACCAGAAAGACGTGGTCTCAGAATGCATGCCAGAGCCCATGTGCTCGTGCTCACACCTCACGGAGACGGGCTCCATCACAGAGTCACCCCACTCTGCCAGCTCATGCCAGACTTCGGCGACAAGAAAACCACAGCATTTTTGAAACCTACATTTTATTCTTTTACGAAGTTCAAATTGGCTGCCACCGAAAACATGCTGGCTCTGGCTTCAGCGCCCCCGCACTTCTCCTTCAGGGAGTCTGACCGAGTGCGGGTTACGGCAGGCGCGACTCCACGTGGGCAAGCACAACCGTGGCCAAGACAGACGGACGCACCTGCACTCCAGGCCGTACGGCGGCCAATAACGGAGTGAGTGAAAAATGCACCATGGGGCCGTTCTTACCTGTTTGGCACCCCACGAGGGCTCAGGAGTGCTGTGGACCAGACTGTCCAGAATGCCAAGTTCTGAAGCAAAGACTTCAACTGACAGCAGCTCTCTTAGGTGGCCCGCTGCTCAAGGGAAGACATGGAGGGAGCTACAGGAGTTTCAGCTTCTGCTTCCACGGAAGCAGCTCCCGTGTGAGTGCCGATCTGTTCGGAGAGGAGCCCGCAGAACGCGGCTGAGATTGCCAGGGGAGGCTGGAAGCTTATTGCCTTCCACCTTCTTTCAGCGCAGAGACCACAAGGGTAATCCGTTCTCAGCCAAAGGAAAATTTAATATAGCGCTCCCCGATGCCTCCTATTTCATTACTCGTCTCCGGGCCGTCCCCACAGTATGCTCCAGTTTTGTCTCCATGTTTGTTTGCATCAGAGAGGAAATGAAATTGTCCACAGAAAAGTGAATTCCGCTCCCTGCTCCCTCGAGGCTGGCCGGAAAGTTATTGTTTTTGTATCAGTTTTAGCCAACGGCTCCTGTAGTGCTCTGCATGTCAGCCCACGCCATGCCAGCACTTTCATTTTCGGACGATTAACCTCCACACGCACTGTCGTGCCTTAGCTTGGCCGGGATTGAGTTACATCACACTTCAGAAGGAACAGGTCAAGTTTATGGATCTGGACTGCTGGGCACCCTGTCGGGACTGTCTAAACCTGTTCTTTAATAAAAGCTATTATTTCCTATGCCAAGAAATCACTCGGTCCTTGGGAACAGCGGGGCTGGCCCACTCACCATCCCAGCATGCACGGGGCCTCCTTGGTTGCTGCGTTCCTACGTTCCTAGTTGTCCCCTTTAAACATGAGCAGTTTTCATGCCCAGCTTAACCCATCATCAGTATTTTTTTTAACATAAAATAATTCTGGAAAGAAATAAATTTAACTTAGAATTGAGTTCGTTATAACAATAAATTGTGCAGCTAGGGGCGGAGGCTCCCTGTGCTCCTTGGCTCCCACAGCCGCGAAGCTGTCGAGCGCAGGGTGAGTTGTGGGACATTCCCTGCCAGATGACGTCATCCTGCAGGATCGCCACTCCTGGGCTCGGTCAGCTTCTGTCGCCAGACTTCCTGCTGCTGCACTCCTGGCCTGTCCCTTCAGGAGGGCTGTCCCCACAATGCAGACACTGCTCTGGGCCTTCCTTACTACCCTCTGGCATCAGGATAGCTCTGGTGTGCAGCAGATCGTGCAGGGGAGCCACAGTTGGGTGGACCTGACCTTGAATTTGAAATGTGATGTTAAGATGCCCTGTTCCTTTATGGGCGTGTCCCAGAGTCCTTCTGAGAAGAAGAACCTGGAAGCTCTTTGAAGGTCATGCACTTAGATCCATCCCTAACCTGCTTCACTGTTAACCTCCTTAGCAAGGGGCTAGGTCACAGGTGGCAGACACAAGGCCCGCCGGGCTCCACCTTGTTTTATCCGGCCCAGCACCTTGTTTCTACCTGGTGGCAGTGCCGAGCTCTCACTTAACTGTTAGGGAGTAGTTACATTTACACAGTCCTAAAGTTACATCCGGCTCTTTGAAGGCAACTGCGAGGCTTATGTGGCCCCCGGTGACAATGAGTTTGACATCCCTGGGCTAGGTAAACCTGTAGTTTAATCCACCAATCAGATCCTTGGCAACCTTCAGTGCTACCCCCTCCCTTTGTTCCCAGTGACCAGAGCTCAGCCCCCTGGGCTGCACTGTTTCCTCCCAGGCTCTGCCGGACCTCAAGGCAGGACTGGTGCTCCTTCCGCTGCAGGCCACGCCTGACCTGGAATCTGGCTTTCTGATGCTCTCCTGTAATCGAGAGTCCACAGAGGCTGTGACCAAAAGCAGCGGTGACTGCTGTCTAGAAAGGAGAATCCATCCATGAGGCAAAGAGCCTTCCCGTGTCCGTATTTGGGCCCTGCAGGCGCAGGGGTCTGGAGCCCCTGCTTCAACGGTCCCAGGCCAGGTTCCGGTATGGTCAGCACCCGGGTACCATGTCTCACCCCACTTGGAAAGGTGGGCGTTCAAATACGCAGAACACTTATGAAGGATCGAGAGTAAATGTTTAGTTTGCAAAGACATTACGCATGATACTTTTTAAAAGGCATCTAGCACACTTAAATTACAAATCAATTATTAGATTCTGAAACACAGATATCATACAACGTGATGTACAGTTACAAGGGTTGATTCCCCTCATTTGCTCTAGTTGTGTTCTATGAAGCCACCTTGAACGCTGAACGAGCAAATTCTGAAGCCTTGCTCCCCAGGGAGAGAGAGTGCCAGTGTCCTGTGCACCTCTGGTCGCTACATTTTCAACAGCTGATCAATACAGAGCCTTGGCTTATGTGAGCTCCTGTTCAAAGAGACCGTATTTAGAGTACACTGTAGGTGCATTGACATTGAACTCGTGGCCACCAGCCCTCTGACTCTCGCCTGAACGAAGCGTGTCTGACACATGGACCTTTTCCATGACGCACGTCCAAGATGCTGGACTGAGGACACTGGATAGGGCTTCAGCACTATACTTGGGGGTCATTTTAAACAGCAAAATCTCCAAGAAAAAGCACAGAAGTGTGGACAATGTGGCACTAAATGCGCTGTGAAAAGAATCCTTTTTATATTATGAGAGCTAAAACTAGGCCGCCGTTACCTTCTTAGCCCTCACCTGGGGACATACAGTCATGTGACTCAAACTTCTGCCACTCTGCACATGTCCTAAAATGTCCACGGCAGTGCCCCAAGTGTAGCTTTTGGGGTGACAAATGAATTTTAGTGAGCAGGTGACTTCGCACACACAGAATCCATGAATAAACACGTCTGACTGCAATTCCAAGGGTTTCGGAGTTTGCCAGCTAATGGCTTATCTAGAATGTGTGCTAAATTTTTATTCCCTCTCTCTCCAGCTTTCTCTGCTTTGCCCCTCTCTCTCCGGATGAAAAGACAGCAGCACCCCACAAAGGAAATGGGAAATGAACACAGAGGCAGGAGAAACCTGGTATCGCGGTAGGTTTGCATGGCATGCGCTGAGGCCAGATCGGCTTCCAACAAGCCGGACGCTCAGGCTGCTGGGGCATGACTAAAGGTGGAAATATCGGCTCTGATGGAAAAATAACTAGACAAAATCAAGTCCTAAAATAAATATCAAGAAGGAGAAAACATAGCAAAGACAGAAACAATTTCCTTTTACAGACTAAGTCTTTGAAGAAACATTCAGAACAGCAGAATTAAACCTTCAGACGGGATCACCCCTCAGCTGCGTGCTGTGCAGAGCATCACTCCATCACTGAGGTTGGCGTATGGCCCTGTCGTCAGTGCCACAACTTGAATGAGATCAAGGCAGAGCCCAAACCAGCAAGCAGGCGGGTCTCAAATGATTCCCGCAAGCTCGGACACGCTGCTCTTCCTGGGGGCACCGGTGGGGGGCTGTGACCACGGTCTAGAGGCAGAAGACTTCATCTCAATGACCAGAGGGTAAGACAGAGATGGGAAGCCACACGAAAAGTGGATACACGTCGCTCTATATTTTAAAGTGAAATTGTGCTTAGCATTCCTGGTAATTTTTTATCCTTGATTTTGAAGATAATGTAGATCTGATGACAAAAAAAATCTGTTTTTCTGATCATAAAAGTAGATGCTAGCTACATCTTTAGAAATGGAGAAGCATGTCCGTGCATGAAGAAGACGGTTTAAAGAACCTGTAACGCACGGAGGGAAACCGGCCCCAGCGATTCCTGGAAACCAGGTGCGAGCATTGTCCTTCACAGGACAGCACCAACGCAGGTATTTTTGAAAACACAGATTTCTTTTTCCCTTTTTAATAATCTAAAAAAAATAGTGGCTTGTTTTTTTCTATAGGGGAGCAGGTATTTTGTCTTATTATGTTTCATTCACTTCAAGGGGAAAACACCCATAACTTATTATGTGCCTGCTATAATGCACAGGATGGGGCAAATGGAGGTTTACAGTTGCTCATTTGGAAAATAATCCAATAACTAATAAATAATAATACAAGAATAAACTCTGTGCTTCACATACTCACAACTGTAAACCCAGTTTTCCCTTCCCTGTATGTAACAAGTGATAGTTTCCTACAGGCTGACCAATGAATAAAGTTGGCAAGTGTGAGGCACCTTTTTGCTTCAAATTCTTAGGAAAAACATACTCAGAATGGCCTGTCTCTGCTAGAAGACACACCTGATTATGACGGACAACAGGGACTTTGGAGGCCGCAGCTCTAGGGTCCACAATCTTAAAATGAGTATGAGAAATGCTCCCATTTACTTCTACTACTGGGGAAACCACCTGTCTTTGAAAGTCAATACATATGGTGAGCAACTTGAGCTTTGCCAAATTTAATCATCACTAAACCACTTATGATAGGTTTTCTATCCCAGACTTAATGTTTTGGAAATTCTTACATATAATTACTTGCAATTGGTGCACAGCTATTAAATGATATATGGCCAACTCCCAAAGTTCCAAACAGATAAATATTAGCCTAATGTGCTCAATCCCTGCACAGAAACAGCTCTGAGCCCTCTTCCTGCAGGGAAAGTGTTTACCATACATCAGAGTGAGATCGGCCACAGGCACGAGGCAGCCGATGGAGAAGCCCAGAAATCCTTGTAGACGTCCTTGCCCTTCAGTGAAGGGTGGCCGCACAAGACAGAAAGGAAACACCAAAACCCAAAAGCCCAAACCAAACCAATGGAGCATTTTTAACAGAGCACTCAGAACCAGGGCTGGGTGCACCTGTCAGGGCTGGAGACACAGAAAGTGTCACTGCATGCTACAGCCACGAGATGCACTAAAGTTACGGAGAATGTTTAATATCCTTGGTACACCCGATTACTCACTCCCGGTGTCTAGATTCTGACGCCGGGTCAGACTGCCAGTTTATAAAAAGCTTTTGACTCTGGATTTTGAAGAAACCAGGGTCATAGCAGAGCAACTGTATGGTGAGCCTGACTTCAGAAAAATCAAAACAATGAAATGCTAATGAGATCCATTTCACATACTTCTGCCCTTTTTTCTTTTTAATTGGGGCAAAACACACACAGCATAAGTGCCCTTTATTATTTTCAAGGCAATTAAGGACACTGTGCTAGTTATTACAACTATGAACCAACTTTGTACTTCTCTGTTTGAGTGAAGTCACTGTGAATTTTTTTTTAAGTTTCAACTGTACAGAAAGTTGGCATTTTTGCCTTTCCTTTGATGTGAAATTCTGGGCATTCACGCCATGTCCCGCACACGCCAATCATGAGTCATGGCTGAGAACCAGGGGCACGTGAGACTCTCCCGCTGGCTCTGTGGGCTCCCACGAGTCCACCCGCAGTACTGGCAGGGATGGTTCACACCCTCTCGGGTGTGTTGGGTGGGTCAGGGACTCCCTGTCTGCCAGTTTGAGGAGAAGGGTGGCTGATCCGTGCCACCCAAGGGAGCAGTCTCAGACAGACTTGCTCGGAGTGTGAAGTGGCAGTGGCAGCTTTGTGACATGAGCTCCCAGTGCCTGGAGGGACTGGATGTTTGTGCTGCGTCTTGGTGTGTCGGACTCTCCCGGGGAGCTTGCCCATGGCACACCCACCGGGCCCCATCCCTAAAACTCAGTTTTAGTCGGCCTTGGCCGTGGGGTGGGGGCAGGCATCGCAGCTTTGGAAAGCCCCCCCAAGTGATGTCAATGTGCGGTGAGCTTCGAGAGCCCTGGTCAATCAGTCTCAGGCTAGAGAGTCACAGGTTGGCCAAGGGAGCCTCCGGATGTGCCCTTGCCCCGGCCCAGCCCAGCTCGAAGACTGTGGTGTAGGACACTGTCCTGCTCGTGGCTGTCCCTGCCTTTCAGGGGAGGGTGGAGCTGAACAGCACGGCACCGCCTCCAGCAGCAAAGCCAGCAACTGAAAAGCTCAAATGAAGGCACCTGGAGGCACGGTGTCCTGGAAACCCAGAAAATTTATTTCCATACCTGAGATCAGGGAGGCTGCTCTAAAACAATGAACAAAGGATGGAAAACACAGTCCCTGGGCCCGTGTGATCCAATCAGGACCAGTGCAGGGGCACACGGGCCTCCCTTCCTACTTTACGCACTCCTTGAGCAAGGGCTTTGCTCTCCTCTGGGTGCGCCTGGTGGCCGCCTTCTCAGGCACTTGGTATCTTCCCAAAAGCAAATGCCTGGTACCCTCACTCCACAGCACCGCAGTTTTAGGGCGAATGCCATGAAACGAACAGTCTTAACTATTTTGGAAGGAACTGAAAGAATGATTGTGAGAGTGAGGACATCCTTTAGAGCTGAAACTCGCTCCCGTCCATGTGACAGGTCTCCGTGGAGGTGGCCACTGGAGAGCGGAGGAGACTGAGGATGGAGCTGGGGATGACTTCTGAGAAGAGAGCCCAGGCTGCTACGGTCACCTTGAGGGTGTGGGAAAGCGACCCAGAGACAGTGACTAGATGTCCTTTGCTTCCACACAAGATAAAATAAGAAGAGAGTGCTCACATCATAGGTGGTACATTTCAGGCAAGCAGTCTATGGAAGTGCCTTTCTGATGACGTGGTTGAAGGGGTGCTGGTGGTTGAAGGGGCGCTGGACAGAAGCCGCAGACTTCCTTTTGTGGATGTCCTCACGTGTGTGTAACACAGAGCACCCAGGAGCATGATGCATACCTCTCATTCCTCCCAACCAGGAGGAAAGAGGGGGAGCAATGTGCCCATGCAGCTGGAGCGTGCAAGGAGACCAAGGGGCTCAGGTGAGAGGCATCAGCTAGAAAGGGTCTGAAAAGTAAAGCAGTGCACAATTGGTAGATAACAATTCCTTTCCTAAGTGAAGACATCCCATGCCTGAGGGCCTGTGCTCCTTAATAAATGTCATTTCTGGGGTTGGCACCCTGTCTTCACGGCTGAAAATATGACGGGAGGATATTTGGAAGTTTTCATGCTGAACTGAGCCCTGCAGTGCATAAAGGACGGAGCTCGGGTGAGGAGCATGCAACTCATTTAAAAGCCCCCACACAAGGGAAAGTGGGCCGGACCGTGAACGCCCCTCCCTCAGGTTTCCAGTATTCCATATGTCCAGCTCAAGAACACATCTACATCTAAGGGTACTCCTGACCTCTTACGCAAAGTTTTAGAGGCTGTTTGATAATAACATGTATCTCGTGGTCAACTTGGAGGATAACTCCAAGACTTTCATTTATTAATAGTTTGTACTGTGTTGTGAATGTGTGCGTATTTCTACTTCCTAACCAGGGCTCTTAAAAGTGTATGGTTATACTTCCTTATGCAAATTTTATTTATTTTTAAAATTACTTCAGAAACATCGAACATAGATATGATAAATTTAACATAGATGTTAAATTTAGCTAATTAATGCTATCATGCAAGTGCTCTACATTCTTGTGATTTTGTTATAAAAAACCGTATTTGCATGCTCTGTTAGCCTCAATACTAAGCACCCTCTCTCCCAACTTGCTAATATCCTGTGGGTAGAACTGTGCAGTGGACTCAAGAACTGAAAGAAATGTGAAAGCCTCCCCTTCTCTCACTGAAATGGTGAGCACCTAAATGCTGTGCACAAGGCCAGTAAGCATGGGCACGCAACGCAGTCACCGGTTCCCAGTATTAACGCGCACCGGGCTGCAGCTGAGCATCCCCTCGGCTGCCCGAGACTGTAAGGGATCCTGTGCTGTTCCTTCGTGTGGCTCAGCATCAAATGGGCTGCTGGTTCCTTAGCGTCCGTGTATGAGGGAGTCATAATAGAGCATTTTAGTTTGGAGACTCTGGGTCGTTCTCCGCCTGGTTTGACGTGCGCTGAACATTTATTTAGTAATGAGAAGCTCAGCTCCCTGATGCACTGGTGTCATAGGAGCTGGTGCTTGCAAACCCCCACTTCCGGTACAGACGGAAGGCTGACGTCATCACAGAATGCGCACATTACAATCCCGCTGTTACTTCTGGGCTTCCTTGAAAAGCTGACAGACGGACACAAACACTGTGCCCCAGCCGTCCCTACGAACATGGTCCCCATGACCACACAGACCCACCTGAACCTGGCCAGTCGCGACAACCACTGGACTCACTCTCAGCCTCACCACCCTTTACCTTGTCGTCGGTGGGTGGGCTCTGCTTCACCGGCACCGTGTGAAGCGTACTTGACCTCCATGGGGCTGAGTGGCAGGGTCAGGATGTTTAACTCTCGTCCCTAATCTTTTAAGCCATAGCTCTCAAAAGCCGTTCAATAGCTATTTCCAAATACACTCTCATTGACCATTATCTGGAAAAACTCAATCCAGCATGACCTTTAAATGGAGAATGCTCTTTAAACACTGAGGAGGGATGATTACTGAAAATCAATCCCCGACATTTTCTAATTTTAGGACAATTTTCATGTAAGAGTCCATGTTTGCATAGAGTGTTTTTTCATTTTTATTAATCTTCCCCCAATTCTATAGTCATAGATTTATTCTCCCACCCCAAACTACCCTTGTGAAGTGTCCGAAGTGTCCCTCTTCATCCCTTAGACTAAATAGGGTCTCTGATCCCGCCCCCGACACTTGGGCAAGGCACACATCTAATTATTAAGAATAGGGGCATAGGTCGACATGCAGCCAAAGCTTCTAGGATGAGATCAAGCAAATTAATCATTACTAAATTAACTAAATGTATCAATACAAATAAGAATACTACAAACTTCAAAAGTGCATTTAAAGATCTCTGGATTTAGAATCTCAACTGGCAACATGCAAGGCACCACACTGAATGCAAGTACATTGGCAGACGTGTGGAGAGAAAGATCTCATCTAGTGGATCGTATATACCAACAAATGTGATACTTTACAATGGATTAAATAACACGAACACGTAGAAACACTGTACAAGTAAAACAGGGGTCAATTGTTCATCCATTGAAAGGAAGGTTTATTGAGGGTATTTGGATTCTATATTAGAGCATAGTTGTCAGAATACATCCTAATTAAGGGATATGGTATATTTTTATGTGGAGCATTTATCACATGATAGGCAGTGCGCTAGTCATTTTATTTAAGTATCCCATGTAATTCTTGCAATAACCCATGAAGTTGGTATGATTTTAGACCGCTATGTCATTGAAAGAGTACTAAGGGCTCAGATGAGTGATTTGACAACACCGCGGAGCTAGAAAGTGACAGGAGAGCTGGGTGAAAACAGTTAGGGACTGGCTTCTGGCAAAGAAAAAATGTTAATTAAATGAGTAATTAGGCAAAAAAAGAAATCAATGAGGAGAGGTCTACCCAACCGCAAAGCCTGGGCTCTTCAACAATGCGCCAAAATCCCACGGAACGAATGTGTGCCCCAAATCTCCAGTTTCTTTACCAATCCCGTCTATACCCTGTATCTATGACTTTTCCTTGAGCATCACTTCTTAAAAGCACTTTGTAATTCAAATCGGAAATGAGGGAAGACAGTGTTCAGTTGCGTCCAAAGGAAGAGCAAGGGTCAAAGGCCTTTGGCAGTGCCTCGTTGGTCTCTCTTTGGGACTGTCACAGAGCTCCCTGCGTGGACCTGCCCGCAGTCACTTCTGCTCATTTAATTACCATCTAGGCCGTTGGATTTCTGCTCCTGGTTGAGAGAAACAGGAGTCCGATTCCACCTCTGTCCTGGGAAAAACCGAACAGACAAAATAAACGGAACCACCGTTTCCGAGATACTCCATACGAGGTGACAGCAAACAGCGACTCCCGAGAGAGGCTTCCCAGTGAGATGAGCCGACCAGTGCCTGAGACGGTTCCAAGGCTGTGGCTTGGGAAGGGGCCTCCGTGTGGAGCAAGAAGATGGGGCAGAGAGTTTCAAGAGAATGAGGGCAGAGTGTACAGGACAGAGTTCCACAGAGGGGGAGCTACACTGGAAGAGAACCTGGAGGATCGGTCCCATTGCTGTGTGTGAGGAAACTACCCCCCAAAAGGATAACAAAGACAGCACTAACATTCACACCAGGCAGGAAGAGCACGGTTTCTGCCGTCCAGACTTGAATAATGCTAGCCGTGGGGAGGCCCGCTCCTAGACTGAGCACGGCACGGGACCCACCTAACACGTCGTACACGTAGGACATGAGGATCACTCTGTTTCCACATAGAAAAAAAAATCTGAATACTTGCAGAAATACAAAACTATCAAACACGCCCCTTGTTAAAAATTACATTGTCTGCCATCCGATCAAAGATTACCAGGCACATAAAGAAGCAGGAAAACATGGCCCATGATAAACTGATGCATAAAGACACATTAGAATTTGCTGTGTCTCACACCTGGTAGTAGTGCATCCTTCAAGCAAAGATGTCATCAAGGCCTGGTCCACTTGGGGAATGTCAAAAGAAATTCTAGCGAAGGCCACTTCCCAAACTATGGAGCTTGCGTGCCTGCTCCATGTGTAGTAGCTGACATTTGTTTGTCTGTATAGACACAGCATTTCGGAAAAACAAAACAAATTTTCTTTTCCAGAACTGGAAAAAAAGCTCTTGAGGTAAATCTACATGTCTACACTTCTTGTAAATGTACATGGTGGTCTCCAAGAGGTTTAGATGGCAACAAGAACGGAAGCCTTCGAAACAGAAAATGTCACAGCACACTCCCCCCCTGGGGGGCTGTCCCTGCGACTGCCTCTGTGCAGGAGAGAGTCCTTCCTGGGGTCCAGTGCAGTAGCCCCCAGCCTTCTGTCTCATGCAGAGATGGTTCTTTCTCAGGACATAGCTGAAGAGTCATCTCTTTGAGGTCACTGGCACTGACTGGCCTCACAAGTTTGCATGCCCACGAGGGTGCTCCTGTCACATGCTGGCTCCCTCCTCACAAAATGCTTCTCAGCCACATAGAGGAACATGGCTGAGCTGCACCTGCTTCTCGGCGGCAGTATGGGAGAGTCCCCGGCTCACCTGTTCTAGGACCTAACAGGCCCACGGGAAGAGCTCAGCCGATGACAGCCACAAGGAGAGAAAATCGGTACTCTAATCTAGGCTTGTGGCATTCCGGGTGGCCCATTTATTCTATTCCTTATTGTACACTAAAGAAATATTAACACAACTGGAAAGAGAGAGATTTTAAATGTTATCTTGCAATAATTAGGGACAATGAGAAAAGTATACCTTTAGAAGCGCTGTTGCAAAAAATCACAGACATTTTCACTCTCCGAACTGCGGCTGTCACATATTTCTGTAAGCCTTTTCATTTTTCATGTGCACTTGTCAGTGTGTTGTATGTGCCTGGTAGCTAAAAAGCACTAATAAATAAACAGGGTCTAAAAGCATCAGCATCAACATTGTGGTTAATGTCCGGTGGGACGCTCTGCTATCTACTGACAAGCTAACCAACCCTTGGGAGGGTGGCAACCTGTCTTCGACATATTTCAATGTTGGCAACAAAATGGAAAGTGCTTAAGCTTAATAAATCTCTATGTATGGTCACAGGAGAGAGAGGGGCATGAGTTCTGACAGGGTCCTCCCCGCAACGATCAATAGGGTGCGTCATCATCCTGCATGAGGGAAACTTCTGTGTGAGGACAGGGACCCAGACTCTCAACGGCGGTCTCCTGGGAGCTGATGAGGACTGTCTTTCTCCAAGAGGGATGGGGCGCTCTTTAGAATGTATCATACCATATGGACTCTCCCTCGAAGTGTTATTTTCACATTTTAACATAACAAATACACACTAAATAGGTGTTTTAAAATGTCCCACTTTGACAGCAGTAATTTAATTAGCATAAAAAATTTACTGTTCTGAGTAGTATTGTTGAAATATTCATGGAAGGGAGGTATGTTATATGTGATATATACACATAATTTATAGGTGGTTTTGATTTCGGTGAATATTTTTGTCACTCTGTCTGGCAATCGGAGTCCCAATTCTGGTGACCTAATTATTCTGCAATGTGACAGTGAGTCAGTCTTCCCCATCCAGGCCTCTGTCCCCGGTTGCTGCTTTGCTCGCCCTACAAGCCTCCTCCTACTGGGCTGGAACGGGCAACGGGTCAGGGAGAGTTCTGCTGGACCCGCATCCTCACATTTACACACTGGGTCTTCTCCTTTAGAAATAACCTAGATATCCAAATCTAAGAAAACGGTTAAGTAAATACGCTAAGTTTTATTTTTGGAATCTTTTGCCCTCGTTCAGTAACATAACATTTCTAAAGTGTATAGAATTGTGCCTACCATTTGTAATAAAAAGTGTCTGTTCCTAGCTATAAACCTGATTCTTCCTAATAATATAGAAAAATCCTATGAAGAGAATGTTGAGTTAAAATAAATAAAATTGTTCATAGAGCACACACGAGCTATATTTTCAAAAACTAATGAATTAAAAAATTTAAATGACTGATGGTAAAACATTGGAGACATTTGTTTTATAATTTCTCTATAATTACTCTAGCATTTTTATGTTTTTATTTCATGGAATTATATAAATTTAAAATAAATTGAATATTCAACATATTATAAGTAATACTATTTTTTTCACTTTATTTCTGCCCCAATAACTTAAGTTTGTTGAATTTTTTTTTAATCCTCATCTGAGCACGTGCTTATTGATTTGAGAGCAAAGGGAAGGGAAAGAGAGAGGGAGAGAAACATCGACTGGGTGCCTTCATCCGCGCTCCGACCAGGGACTGAACCCACAGCCCAGGCACGTGCCCTGACCAGGAATCAAACCCGCGGCCCCTCGGTTTGTTGGACAACACCGAACCCCCTGAGCCGCACTGGCAGGGCTGTTGACTATTTTTTAGAATAAAAGAGAAAACTAACATAAAATTGGAGAATTCTATGGGTGTGCAGTGGGCCCGGGGCAGGGGTCGACCCTGGACTTGTGAAGTTGCAGCGCGAGCATCACGCATTGAACGACTCTCCCAACACACACGAAGTCCCCAAACCAGCGTGGTGACGCGGCCACATAGGAGCGCTCCCGTTCTCGGTGGTTAGCCATGGGCTGTCTCATTCGACCACTGGAGCTGCTTTGGGGGCAGAGGTAAGGACGGCCACTAGCCACCTGTGGCTACTGAACACTAGGAATGTGGATTTTCGATTTTGTGTGATTTTAATGAACTAATTTACATTCACATTTAAATAGCTCCACGGGACTAGTGGCCCCGCTATTGGGCACCTCAGTTCTAAAGGCCGAGACGGGTATCTGGTGGCATTTCTAAAACAGCCTGCCGAGAACTAATGGCATGTTTTAGACTCCAAGAACAGGCGCTCTCTGCTACTATCCAACGTGTGTAAGCCGCTGTCTGGAATAGTTCCGTCAGAAACACTCCTCGTTCATCCCTCAGAGCCCCTACCCCGTTGTGGGTGAAGACGCGAACGAATGCTCCGAGTGGGAACTTTGATGCTCGGCTACGCTCTCGCGGTGAAATTCTAGTCTTTGCTCTGAGTGCACAAATGCTGCATTTTAAAAGTGGAATTGCGGGCCAACCAGGCAGGCGTTTTTTTCTGATTAATATTAAATCACAAAACAGTAATTTGAGTAAAGAGTGGAGACTGTAAAATCCTTAACACGAGAAGCCAACTATTTCTTGTTATTTTTTTTTAAAATTATGGTATTTGATTTACTCTCTCCATTAAATGTCAATTTCTCTTCTAAAATAATCTGAGGATTTTCATGCATTAAGTATTAAGCCTTTATAAGAATTCTGTACGGAAAACCTCTAAGATAATGTTTAGGGATGAATAAAAATCACTCTAAAAAACAAAAATTACCAAGATGTCCTAAATCTCTTTGGAATAAAGTATAACGTGAATAAATAATCTGGTAGAAAAGCAAAATATATTAGAAAAGTTACTCCTTTTAAGTAAAGTTACCATTCTCGCTCCGCAGTCAATACATCAGGGAGGCTATTAGATTGCAATTAGGTTGCTGGGTGGACTCCTGATTAAATGGCTCCTTTGATCCAAGTGCGACCCAGTTCAGGGTATTGGTGTTTACATCCGTTTTACAACCAGAGGTGACACGCATTGGGGAGCGTGACTCCAATCGAAACACCTGCAAGAACTAAAGGAAATAACTCCTTGTGAAAATTCCCCAGGTATTCAATTCCTTCATCCTTAACACAAAACAAAACAAACCCCCCCCCCAACCTAGATAATCTTATCTCTGCTTCAACAACAAAATAGATCTGTATCTTTGCTTCTCATATTTAATATGCTCCATGTCAGGCTAAGAATATACACGGCGTGGGCGTGTGCACACACGCACGTGTCGATGTGCGAGTCCACTGTTCCAGGAGAATTTAAGCATCCGGGAATGACTAATCACCCGGGCTCCAATCATGTCCCACTTGTATGTCACTGTTCCAGGCAAGTCTGCCAACAGGCCAGAGCTGGCTGCTGTCCCCCCGGCCCCATCCGCCCGAGTCAGAGCAAGAAATAGGACAGTTTCTCGCTTCCCATAGCTACAGAAATTCTCTCCCACCCCCCTTCTCTCCCCTCCTCGCTAGGACTTATTTTATACAGCAACAGACACGGAGAAACTGTATTTCCAATTCCTATTGCTGAAAAAGGTCATACAAAATGAGAGACTGAAAAACCTATCATTTGGGACACTTTTAAAAACTAGACACAGGTAAAGGTAGTCAAATCGCCTGCCTCTCTCTGTCTCTGCCTGTTTAGATGGAGAGAATGAAAATTTAGACGGTTTGCAACCAAACCAGCTTTACCCTAACAGAGAATAGGTGTTGAAAGTGGGAGAATCATCTGTATTTCAAACGAGGGCCTCAGGTAAGCGGAAGACACGGGACGAGCAAGATGGAGTCACCATCGATACTTAAAGTGATTGTGAAAATGAGACCCGTAGCAACTAGATTATTCCAATAGAAGCAACAGGGCGAACTGGGGCAGGACACGTGGTCAGGGTGTCGTCCTACTGGTCCTGCACTTACCGGCCTGGCTCTTATGCTTGCAGACCAGCCACGACAGCATCCCGGCCAGGGCTGGGTCCATTCTACGGCATTTCTGAAATGTGTCCATTCAGCCTCCCAGAAAACCACAGGAACCCCTGCAAGTACCACGCCCCTTTTCAGTGGTCCTAGTTCTAAGGTTTGTTCTTATTCAGGACATAACTCAGCTCCTTATTAAATTCGCTCCCTACGGGCCCGATTCTTCAGTGAGAAACACACGGATGAACTCCACCCCCTCTGTCTCTTGCTAAGACTCCAAAAATCTCAGGGAAAATACCATGGACTCTCCCAGGCTTCCACTGGACCTACTCTCCTCAAACCAAACTTACAGATTTCTTCCACATTCCTCTCGGGGCCCCGCTGTCCACCACAGATCTGCACACACTCACTTGTTCACGTGTGCATCACTCTCAGAAGGAGGCACAAGCTCGTAAAGCAACGGTCCGCCTGTGGCTGGGCCGGGACAGAAGCTGCTGGGCTCTGCTACCAGCAATGGGAGGGCAGCAATCATGGCCATGGTGAATCTCAGACGCAGGGGACGGGGGAGAAAGAGTGCTCAGCTGTCACCTGAGCCTTCAGATGTGGCACAGTGCTCCTACACTCCTTGTCAAAACCCCCAAGTTAGGACAACATAAGACCCCAAACACTGAGAAGAGAAAAATAAAGGCCACCTTCTCATTGACCTCCAACCTCAGGAACATTCCACGAGCACACACAGGTAAGCAAGTGTGTTGTGAGAGAATGCAGCCCGAGTGCACTTCCGTCCCCACTTCTGGAAGCCAGGGATGTCCTGTGGGGCTTAGCCGTGACCCTGAATCACACACCACTGTTTCCACCTTGAAATTGGCATTTGCAAGTTCAAAAAATCTCTACGATGCAGCAAACTTCCACGTGCCCACATGTCTTTCAAAGATCTTTAGTGCCTAACACTGTCCCTTCCTAGTTCTTTGTCACTCCCCTAAGTACCGCGCTGACAGCACTCCCGGTCTTTGACGCCTGGGGCTTTAGTGCTACAGTTACAGGCAGGTGCCTCAGCCTGGTTCACATCACAGTGTCCCTCGTAGGAAAATACACACGTTAGTTAGATGGCTCATGGTTCTGCCTCTTGGAGGCAGAGTAGCTCTGGGACCCACCGTTCATGGGTACTAGGAGGGTATCGCAGACTCCGCTCTAGCAGATAACAAGAGGCAAAGATCACCTGACCCAGAGGACTGCAGAGCTGGGGGACTCAGCAGAAGCAATGCTGCTGTCTGTTAGCCTTCCTAGGCCCTGGAGCACTTGGAAGTGTCCCGTGGCCTTTCCTTGGTGCTGAGATCTGTACATTTTTTGGTTTACTTATTGTTATCTCTGTCTTATTAGTTTTGTTCAATGACTAAGTATCACCTTTTAATATGAGTAATATTATTTTTTGTCATTTAAAAAACAGGAGAGATTTGGTTAGTAATGATAGTTTTCTATTCATTAAAGAAGGGGTCTTCTGTAAAGCTTTGTAAAAAATAGAATTAGGGTAAATTAGCTAGCTAGTTAAAAAATGAAGTTGACACTGTTCCTTCATAACAAAGGGTGATAAAAAGAGGTCCCCACTGTTACCAAGCCCTGGTCCACCCCAGCAGAGTGTGGCCGTCACCCCCACGTCAGAGCTGGCTGATGCTGTAACACAGGCAGCCGCACCCGGCAGGGTTCATGCCCCTGGAGCTGGCCCAGTGCAGCCTCACTGAGGGTGCAGGCAGGAGACTGTCCCCCTGAGCTGTCCTGCAATCCACCGGGGTGCCCTGCTCTGCCGCCAGTCCAGACGTGGCTCTTGGAGTGAGAACCCATCCCACACCCTCTGCACCATGTTAGGTCTGAGGACATGTTCCAGAACCATGTTAGCAACACAAACTGCAGAGCTCCACCCTGGCCCTGCTTTCTCGCAGACTGGCCAGGGGCACTGGGATCAGCACGTTAATGGGCCCTTTGGGGATGTGGAGCCGCCTGCAGACGCAGGTGCGGCGACCGGGTGTGTCTCACAGACCAGAGGCTCGTCTCCAGGTCCTGGTGAGACAGCGCTCCCGTGGAGCCCGAGGTCACGGGATGGTGGCAGCAGTCCTGTTCTGTGCCCCATTCACATCCCTGCTGTGGGAGAAGGTAGTTGTCCGGTGGCAGGTGTCAGTACTGGGACAGAGTTCAGAAATGGGAGGACCCGGTGGCATGTTCTGGGCCGTGGCTGTTTCTCCTTATTTCCAATGCGCCACTGGCACGAGATCCAGCTGGGCCATTCTGAAGGCTGGGGCCTTTTTTTTTTTTAAGTATACAGAAATCCATTTTCCTTGTGTGTGGGTGGCAATTTGCTGCTGGGTGCTTCAAACCACGGCTGCACTGTGAACAGAAAATGCTC
This sequence comes from Macrotus californicus, assembly GCA_007922815.1. Taxonomy (NCBI): domain Eukaryota; kingdom Metazoa; phylum Chordata; class Mammalia; order Chiroptera; family Phyllostomidae; genus Macrotus; species Macrotus californicus. The sequence continues at coordinate 45,791 of VMDR010001804.1, forward strand.
TTGGAGGCTGCACCCTGTTGACCTCCGTCTCCTCAACAAACAAACCTCAGTTCGGGGTCCGTGTCCACCTGCCAGTGGGCCTTAGCTGACGCCTGCGGCGTTTGAGAGATTTTCTGTGCTCCGTGTGTCGGGGGGACAGGCACAAATACGAAGTCCATGCACTGAAGGGGTTTTGCTGTAGTTTGGCAGATAAGGCTTGAGAACAATTGTAATGAAGTACATTCTTCCAACAACAGAAAAAACCAGCGCAAGGGGAGTCCCTGATGGGATATGGTGGGAGGGGCCACAGGAGGCTATGTGGCCCCTGGAGTGCCCCAGTCCCCGTGGCCAGAGAGAGCCTCTGAGGACAGACGTGGCTTAGCAACAGTAAGCAATAGGGAACCCCTTTGGGTTCCTCAGCAAGGGACTGACCGGCAGAAATTGTCTTTCTACTTTAATGAGGGTAGCAAGGCACCGAGGGCGACTTCCTCAACAAGGATTTGCGTAGACGCTGTGTGCCGAGCACCGTGTTACCAGGGATCCCCAGCTCGGGGGGAGCTCATGTCCTCTCCAGGGACACACATGAAACTCTTGTGGAAATGAAGACACGGGATGATTTCGGATGACCCTAAGGGCTGCAAGGACCACCGAACAGGAGCAGACAGAAGTGCTGAGCTAGGATCTGTCTGAGTTGCAGGCAGAAGGTGTGTCACGAGGGTCGTCAGGTGATAGGAACATGCAGAGATGGAGCATACAGCTGGGGAGACCTGCTCAAGGTTGCACCGAGGTGGCAGGACCTGTCTTCCGCGTCCCTGAGTCATGGATCCTGGCATCCTGTTCAGGTCTTCTTGTTGAGAAATCAGTGTTCGTACTCATAATGGTGACATCTTTTCAGGTCATATGACACATTCAGTTTGAATAAGGCTTTGCAATAGCCTTGCTGACCCTGTGAGGTGGACCAAGAATCTTCCCCCAGATGACCCATGAGACCGAGAGGGTCTCCACGTCACACCCCCAGGGCAAGGGCCTGCCAGAACCTATCCAGGAGTGTCCCCTGACCCCAACCCTGTCCCAGCCCACGGCATTTCCGGGGGTGCTTCACCCTGCCCTGGTGGGCAGGACCTAGTCAGCGTCTTGGTTGCCAGGATGAGATGTGATGGACGAGAGGAAGCCCAGAAGAAAAACCGCTCAGCCATATCTCCAGCAAAGTGGACATGCGGGAGAGCACAGGCAGACACGCACGGGCCAGAGCCTGCTATGACTGAAGTCACTGGGCACCAGAAAGGTGCAGTTTTACAAACTGCTTAAATCCACATGCCACTTGGGTTTGCTCAGGGGTTGGAAGATAACATTCTTCCAGAGGGCGTTTCCCCGTCCCCGCAGCGGAACCTGGCAAGGCAACCCCCTTACAGGAGGAAATGGCTCTGGGCTGCGGCTGAGGGGGGGTCTACTGGGGAAACGAGTACCGGTGTGGCCTCACCGCTACGGGGACATGAGCCAAACAGGATGACAGAAAAGCCACCCCACTGTGTGGAGAAAGAGGTCGCACTGTGGTTACTGGAGGGGGGATCCGAGGGAGAGGGTCAAAGGCACACACGCCCAGTCGTCCATAGCTGAGCACTTGGGACACGAGGTCCAGCTGGAGGTCACAGGGGACGCTGCTGACTGACTTGGCAGAATGTGGTTACGGGAGGGGGTCCTGGGAGTTCTCATCACAAGAAAAACATCGTTCTTTTTCTGCCTTTTATAAATTGCATCGATATGAGGGTAATGCTACCTAAGCTCACGGCGGGGATCACGTCCCAGTGTGTGAGGAAAGGATCGTGCTGTGTGGGCACCTCAGTCTTGTGCAAGGATGTGCGCCAGCTAAACCTCAGCAAGCCCGGAACACAAAGAAGGTGCTAGGTCGCATTCAATGCACAGTGAGAGATTCTGTGGATTGGATAGCACTTCTCATTTTTTTAGATATAAATTATTGTTGTTTTAATTAAAGAAAAAATGAAAGTAAACTGTGATTTTGAATTAATGGAATGATTGGATTAAAATTAAGGAATTTGGCTGCTAAAATGTAAAATGGAGACACCCCTCAAGATAGGACTCGCTGATTTGTGAAAGTCCACTCATTAGAATCTACAGTGTGTCCAGTGAATGCCAGTATTCACTATAAAAGTGAATGTGCAGATAGCACCGAGTTTTCTAGAAGAAAAGGCATCACAGCTATCTTTCCCCATGATGGTCTGAGCGACGGTCAGCTCTCCTGCCTGAAAATGGAGCCGCAAGCCATTCACAGATGGCACCAGAATTCCAAAACTACATAGAGATTATTTCCTTGCTGTTGGAAAAATAAATTTTAAAGAGGCTTCTAGGACCAGTCTTGCCTATAGCACACTACTATTAGAAAACTTGGGTGGATTTTCCTCCCATGCAAGTGTGAGGCTCTGAGCAGGGAGTGTAGGATGCCCACGTGCCTGGGGTCAGCCACCCTGTGCTGTCCACCTGTGCCCGCTGCCTTCTCCGTGTGTCTGCTTCCCTGGGTCACAGTGCTGCCCTCATGCAGTGACCAGGACCAAGTTAAAAGATTTCAAAGCCACTGCCCCCCAAATATAGCTCTTCTGCTTGGGCAGTGGCAGGTTCCATGTGAATCTCAGCGCTTACATACTAAGTGGAACAGCTGTGTCCCCTGGCTCTCGGATAGAGTTGAAATGAGTTGTTTTTGAAAGGGGATTAGAAAAAGACCTTAGAAGTACTTGATCTGGAAGCTATTTCTTTTCCACTCAAAATGACAGGGAGGTAGTCTGTTCACAACCCCCAGCGATGCTTCCAGGCTATAAAGAAAGAACGCTGTTCCTTCTTCTATAGTCTGGGACTCCTGCCTCTACATCCCATCCTCCGGTGACTCGGGCTGGGATAGTCAGCCTTCCTGAAACCATCTAGTCCTGAGTTTAAACCCTTAGCATCCCCTCTCCCCTGCTCAGCCCACAAAACAAGAGAAAAAACTCTCTTCTGATGATGCAGAAAATCTGGAAAAATACAGGAAAGCTCAGATACCCATAATGCCACCAGAGTTAACATTTTCACGTGTAGAGTTTTACATGATTGGATTTATAAGGTATATGTTGTTTTGTAATATTGTTTCAGTTAATACATCATTAAGTACTTATCTAGGGGAAGGGCTTAGTAGCTGCAGTGTTCATCACAATAGTGTAGAATGGTCCAGTTGCCCAAGACCTGTTGTTGAACTTGAGATTGTATCCACTTTTCTCATGACTGTAAACAGTGGTCTAAATAACAAAGTGAATATAATTCTGGCTACATATCCAGTAAGTTTCTCAGGGCAGATTCCTAACTATACATTTTCTGGTCCAAGTGCATGGACATTTTAAGGGTTTTGATGCATCAGCAAATGTCTCCCCACAAAGTTCATCCACTTCATACTCCAACAGTGATGTTCCAGATTCCACGAACCCTTGACAAAATGGAATATTATGTGCATTTTAAAACATAGTTGGTAATATGATAAGACGGGGTTTTAATATTCTTTTAATTTAGGATTGTGTTGTCTACATTTCCCATCTAAGAAATTGTTGAGTCTTGTCTTTTTCCAATTTTTCTATTGAACATTTTTCCCTCTGGGTTTTCTTTCCTGACTTTATACTTTGGGCGACTTCCCTTGGCTTTTAGCTCTCTGTCAGAAGCCCTCCATTAAGCCCCCTTTTCTCCTACATCAAGCCCTCGTTCAGAGGTTCACAATCGTATGTCTGTGTGGTTAAAGCGACATGGAGCAGATCACTTGTAAGTGGAAATTCTTCCGTCATTGTGTTTGTTAAAATGCCTGGGGCGGCATCCATTTTTTAACCCACAGTGTCTGTTCCCCTCCTATTGCCACTGCTGATGAGAACAAGGATTTCGGGGAAGGCTCTGTGGAGGTCGCTGACTGGATGACCCATCCGGAATTAGACATTCTGCACATATACAGCAGGGGTCTACTGAGGACCCACTCTGTGTGGACGGCAGGGAGACAGTGCCCCCCACCCCCACCATTCCCAGTGCGGTTGAGCAGCTCCACCTGGGTTGATGAGCTATAGGCGATTTCCCCGTAAGTTTCTTACTAATAGTCGGAGCTCTTCTCCCGTAAGGTTTTGTGAGACGGGGGCGTCGACACCTGGCCCTGGCCCCTGGCTCCACTTTCCTGGGAAGAGTTTCGATGCCCACTGCCCAGGTGTGGTTTCTCTCTGGAGTTATTTCCTGTGCATTTGTTACTTCTGTCTGGACCTGCTGTGGGGTGGGCAGCCACAGCTTATGTCACGTTCCCCCCTGGGAAATGCTGGCTTTGCAGACACCGTTCAATGGCAGGTGAGGAGACTGATCTGTGGTCTGTGGGCATCCTCCGGTCCTCAAGTTCAAAAGGGCATGGAAAAAAAGGACAGATATGTCCTCTCATGAATGTAGAAATGACTGATGGAGTGCATGAAACTGAGTCCATAGCTTTACACCAGGGCCCATGGTCACCTTGGAAACTGGATTACACCTTCCTCCAAACCTAAAGGGTAGCCATGGATCTGGGGTCAATCCTCCCCCCCCTTGCTCTAATTGCAGGGCACCCCCTCGCTGCCCTCATTCGTGGTCCCTGAGGGTGGTCCCCTCCGGCGATCTCAGACAGGACTTGCCTGTCCTCAGCACCTTGGCCCTGCAACTGAGCCTTAGGAACAGGCCCGGCCCCCGAGTGAGCGCCTGCGCCGCCCGCCTCGCTGTTCCTTGAACTGGGGCTGCACGTGGACTATACAGCCCACTCCTCTCTCCGTGGCCCTGGCGGGAGCCGAACTTCTCTCCTGCTGAGTCCATAATGTCAGATTTCAGGGTGCCCCTCTACTGCCGCTAAGAAGGATGGCACGGGGCCAGATGCCCATCTGCCAGGTCCTAAGAATGCGACTGCAGAAGGGAAAGCTGCCACACGCACATGCCCCTTCGTGTAAATCAAAAAGGATATTGCGGTTCCGTTTGAACCCAAGCACACACGTGCACACGTGCAGAAAGGCGTGTGCACAGCAGGCAGTGACAGGCAGAGTTCCACCCTGGCCTGGGAGTCCTGTGTCAGCGTTTTTGCACGCGCCTCTGCACTCAGGAGTTCCTGTGTTCCAGCGCGGTGCGTGGGCGGAAAAATTACCCTGGAGGGCCACTGGCTCCGTGGCCAGGGCCCAGGACATGCGGACTCGCTCCATCTGCTGACCCCCTCTCCTTTCGCTTCTGGGCGCTAGGCCCCTAGTCACTTTCACGGCGCGTGGCCTACAATGTTAGGTTTTGCTTTTCTTCTAAATGTATCACCTCAGCTGCAGAAATAGGCACCCACCTGTGTAATTCTGGACCAATTAAGTGGGTGGAAGTCAGGAGGTTGCTAGAATTCACGACCCATTTTCTGAGTCAGTCATATTAATGACTGAAGTTTAATTGTGAAAGAAGGCCCAGACGACTAAAGTTTTCGTCCAACGTAGACGTTCCCACGACCCAAGTCTCGGAAATGATAAAGGGAGTGGAGAGGGTGACGGCAGACCAGATCCCAGGCTGACTGAAGGGAGCAACTTCGGTCGGATCACAGAAAGGCCGACCTCACTCGGTGCCTGATAAAGCGAGGGATCGATCGCCTCCATAGATAGTATCAGCTACATATCTAACGGCTCACAGATGACAGATGCAATAACGATTTGCCAAAGGGACAGGCAGGGCAGAGCCTTAATCTGTGGGGGTACAAATAACAGACGACGCCGTGTTCACAGAGCATCCCTGGAGTCACCGTGGAGCACGGTGCGGTTCCAGCTGCTGGATTTGCACGGCGACAGCGTCACTGTGCTGGCGGTGCAAGGAGCCTGTGGGGCTCTAGGGGGCGCCGGAGCGCACGCCGGTGCTTGGACTCCTGAGCTCGCGTTGTCGCAGGAAGGTGGGTTAAGTTCAACCCTTAAGTTCCTCACCCACAAATTAGAGCGGATTCTTCCGCTTCAGGGCTGAAATGAGTGGTAGATGAGATGACGTTGGCAAAGATCCTGGCCCCGTGCCTGGCGCCTGCCGGGGGTCCCTCCACTCGCTCCGCGGAGCAGAAGGTGGATGGACCACGACAGCCCCGAGTTCTCACCTTCACGTCAACTGTGCGCCACCCTGCTGTCACCCCAGTGAGCCACCGTCGTCCCAGAAGAAGACAGGGCAGTCGGAGGCTGGCCTGAGGGCATGGACTTCACCTGGCAAACTGGAGGGTGTAAAGTCAGCCCGAGGCTTCCCTCCACTGGCACCTTGTAAGTCTGGGTCCCTGCTATGAGACCCTCATTCCCCAGGAGGGCGGCAATAAAACTCAGCTCACTTGCCATAGTGGAGATGGCATTTATTCTGTGTAAAACCAGCACCCAGGTGGATTCAAAGATGTGTCACATCACTCAACGCATTTCTGGAAACTCTGTTTGCTGTTGGAAACTCAGGGGACAGGGGAAGGCATGAATACACAAAGCGACAGATGTGCCCAGCGATGACGGTCATTCTGACAGCACGTGTGAAGAAAACTGCTGCCAGAGTAACTCCTGTGACAGAGTCTGATGTGTTATGTGGCACACAGCAGGTGCTTAATAAGTGCACGTGTCCTACTTTACTCCTTTCCCGAACTAAGGACGCATCCATGTGGTCATCTTGACCTTGAATCCAGGAATGTCCCCCCAATAGCATCGTCTCAATATCACTTGTAAGACCTAATGATGTCACCAAGACCAGTCTCGCCAAATGCCCCTTGACTGAAGAGATGCAGTCACAGTCTCCACATCACAATATGGCATCAGAACCGAAAAGCCATGACCCAGGAATTTGACATAAAAAGCCAAAATAAAGAAGACAACACGACAGGAACACCACTGAGGTTCCCAATCAGGAGTCACAGCTCATTTTCCTGGAACGATGAAAACCAAGTACAAACGTCTGCTCGTTTCAGTGAAGTGAAGCTCCCCCAGGTCTGCTCCAGCGCTTCCTGCCCCTGTTGTCAGGAAGCCGGGTCTGAGAAGCCGGCCTCCTTTGTCCTGGGCGCCCTCACCAGGTCACTGACCGCGGGAAGGATGCCCTCCCATCCCCTTGCTCACCTGTCAGTCCCTCAATGGAGCCTGACCTTCAGGAAAGCACAATGACCTTTCCATGGGTCCCAGGAGTGGGAGAGGGAGGCAGAAAGAGGGGACAGCGGATGGCCATGGGGGCCACACCACCTACAGGCTGCAGTGAGTTATCATTTCCCCGCAGTTGGAGGCTTGTTTTCCCTTGCTGATAAAAGGCAGGCAAAGGGACAATCTTATGCTTCAGTTGTCTCACCCCTGCTGAACAAATGCATTAGCCCCCGTTTTCCGAGGCCTGCCCTCTCCAGGAAGGTGGGGGTTGGGGGGCGCACAGTGTGCAGGAGTGGAAGACCCTGGCCTTTAGAGAGAGCAGGGCCCGGAGTGCTCATGAGAGAGGGGGTCCCTTTTAAATAACAAGGAGGAATGGGAAGCAGCCCCAAATGAAGAACTAGGCAAACAGTTACCAATCAATAAACGCAATCTGATTGACTGTGGAGTTAGCACAGCTTTCTCTATGTGCTCCTTTTATGGTCTTCTAAAAATGCTCCCAGTGACTACTCTGTGTCCATGGGGCCCGTTCAGAGGGAGGGGGAGGCCTCGTCCTCTGTGACCCATGCATTCTCCTTGAATGATGTCACACGCAGGCTTGGCACACACTCACAACATTGGCTTTGATTCCTGAGAGACCAGGTGACTTTGATAAAGGAAGCCGGTGAGTTTCCGGGAGATCAGTGGACACTCTGTAATTTGCAAAGACCCATAATATTTTGCTTTTCTTTGTTTCTGTGTGATCGGGTTTATTTATTGCTATGTATTACTAAGTAGTTTTTGATAAATAGTAAGAATTTTTGATAAGAAAAAAAAACCTGTTGCACCTCAAAATAAGATCCTGAATATAACACTTTGTTAAACACAAATTTTAATGATCATCAGATACCCTGGTTACTGGGACTTGGCATTCCAGAGGAGAATGCTGGTCATCGCCCACTTCTGCGTCTCGCAGGACCTCCCACGCGTGAGGGGCCGAGGTCTCATCGCTGCAGTGTGAGCACCATGGCTGGACAGCGGGCACCTGGTAGAAGGTGGTGGGACAGTTTTGGCGATTTGGAAAATATGCACCTGTTTCAACTTCTCTTAGGTCTCAGCAGGTGGAGCTAAGAGAACTACTCATGTTTCTTTTTGCTGCCAAAATGTGAGAAAAATGCTGTTTCAGAGACATGGACATCTTAACCACAGAAAATTTGGGATTCCTGATTTGGGACGAATGACAGCAGCTATTTCTTTGGCTAATCTTGCTTCTCCATCTGTCTTGCTTTTTTTAAAGAGGATCCATCCACACGAGCTGGTCCTGTCCTCTCTAATCCCTGTCCTCTCTCCCTCCGCCACCTGCCTCCACGCAGGATGCGTGTCAGGAGAACCGGATGCACATTTTCTGCACAAATTTCTTTAGAAATATTATAAAAATCGTCTTCAGCTGCCAGAATACATGTTCATGGTTAAAAACAAATGAATAAAGGAAAAAAGGAGAGTCTTTCATCAAGTGTGCCTCTGTTTATATTCCGGTGGAATATTCTTTGGAGGCTTTTGAGCCTAGCAATGCCCTCAAGGGGGTGGGTGGGGACCAGGACAATTTTGCCCCATTGGGGGATGACACACAGGTTCCAGAAGCAGGAGGAAACCCTAGCTACCCTATTCTTCACAAAATGAACAGGCCAAGCCAGGCAGAAAGCTAGGAGCAGGAAAATCTTTTGTTTAATGAAAGACGTGTGGTGGGAAGCACCGACCACACCCCCTCACACACCTGGTTGGCCACAGAACCCTCGAGTGGGCACGAAGCGTGCCAACAGGGGGTCAGACCCAGATAGGCAGCGCGTCTACAGGCTCCGAAATCATCCTCACACTCAAGGACTGGAAGGTGAATGAGGCAAACGGAAGGAATTAATTACGACGTGACAATTACGCCTGCTTTGTCCAGCTCTTCCCCGGGAAACATAATTTACGGTGCTGCTGTAACTCTCAAATTCAACTCAGGCAGCTGAGACATTGTATCACTGTTCCTTAATTAAGAAGACAAGGATCACCCATGGCTACTTTTGTATTTGTCTATATGCTCAGACTCATCAACTTTGATAACACCACGAGGTAACACCAAGAGGAAACCAAAGCTACACTGCAAACCTAAGATTGAAACATAATTAAGGGGGAAAAACCTACTTTGTAAGACATTCTATAGATATATTCTTTCTTAGTAATTTACAAAATGACAAATTTATTCTATCTGTGTGTATAAAGTCGTTGTTGAATCAATTGCACTGTGAGACCATGATCATATTCGGCTATCACAGGCTGGAGAAATGTCTCCGGGTAGAACACCCAGTTTGGAGGGCCTCTCACTTTGAACCTGTGTAGGTCACTCTGTAGTTTGAGGCTGTTTCTCATTCATTATTTCATTTAGTCGGTTCAGAATCTCAGGGCAGAGCTTCTTTAGGCTGACGCTCAGAGGTGCCCAGCTCAGCTGTGCTGTGTGGCAAAGGCAGCATGTAGTTAATAGCCACGTGCCAAAATCTGCAAGTTAAAAAGATGCAGTGGAATGTGTTCAAGGTAGAACTTGAAGAAACTGCCCTCTGATTTTATTCTGATATGTCTCTTACTGGGGAAGACAGAAGGTGGAGCTGTGACCAGGGTCACAGGAGGGTGCCCAGACCCTGCGGACACGTGGCTGGGCTGGGATGAAACCCACGCGGCGAGTCACACAGGAAACAAGTATAAACTGTGGGCAAGGCCTGCCATGTGGTTGGCACCCTTTCTGCTACCTGGACATCTCTGTGACTGTTTATAGAAACCGCAGGCATTTCTAAACATGGGGTTGTTTTCTGAAATGAAGCTAAGCCTTCATACATTAAATGAATTCACTTATTTTAAATTGAACATGAGGCATAAAATATTTTAAAATATATGTATTCACTGTGAGCATGTATTTCCTTGCCTTTGTGTACCTTGTGCATCCACTTTAAATATTTGTTTCATCTAATAAAAGATGTAAAGCTTTTAGAAAATAATAAAGTGGCTGATCTGCATAAAGCACTCTGGATGGAAGGAGTACACGCAACTGACAAGTGAAGGGGCGAAGGGAACGGGCTCCAGGTCGGAGAGCAAACTCTGCGAAGGTAAGTGGAGATGCCAATGAAGACAGCGAAGTGCATCTGGGAATGAGGACCGACCCAAGGGAAGCAGGGGCATGAATGAGCAACAAGCTACAACCAGTGCGGAAGAGCAAACCTGAGCACTAATGTGCACTGTGAATGGACACACATCAAATGCACATACCAACGTTACATGAATAGCTATGACGGGCTGGTGAGAGGGCGCGTGTTTCCTTAGGCGCAGCCGTTGTATTTGAACATACAAGAGTCTTGTGGGGCGTCCAGAGTCTCTGTGTGGTATTGTGGGTGCTCTGCATTGTCTGGTCACCTGGTCTCCAGCCATCGACATCTGGCCCCACTGTCACCTGCCCACAAATTGAGTTTCATGGGAATCTTCCAGAGGACAAATGGTGACCTCTTAGGTCATCTGCACATTTCCTCACAATGACGAGGCCACAGAACCTTCTCAGTGAATGTTGCCCTTCTACTCGAGACAATGTTGCCCATGGATCAAAAATAGATTGTTACCAATTTGATAATGAAACATTGAATATGAGCCATTATCAGAATGATATTAAATAGTTAATCTTTACCTTTACTGAATACATAGAGAAAATATGTCCAATTTTAACCTGATCTAGGGCAATATGGATTTTTTAGTTTTAAAACTAATGGAAAAGTCTATAAAATCTTCTTATATGGAAAAGTACAGAAATAGGCCAGAAGTAACAGAACTAAGTAAGATGATGTCATGAAACCTTCTGCAGGCCAGCATCCCTTTGTTAAGATGGCTGTAGTTTAGGAACCCCAATTCTCCAGTCTTGCTGGGTCTACCCGTCCGAGGGGCAAATGCGACGCCCAGCCCAGAACCCTTTTCAGACATGACAGGCACCACGCACACCTTTCTTGGGACATGAAACCAGAGTGTCACGAGCATCTGGAGTGATTGTTGCACTTCCCAGAAGTGGGAAACTCCCTCGGCTTCCATCCTGAAGTCTGATCCTGAAGCTCGACAAGACCTTATCAGAGCCAGGACTTAGCACTGCAGGCGACTCAGTGTGCGTCATTACAATGAAGCTCAATCACAAAGAGAGAAAATTTTCAGTCCTTGGTAATACTGTTGAAGTGATTTCTTTTGCATTATTCAAAACAGCCAAGGGACAACCTAAATACCCATCAGCAGATGAATGGGTGACAGAAATGTGGTAGAACTGTACAATGGAATACTATTCAACCTTGAAAAGCAAATCCTGTCACTTGCTACACTGTGAGTGCACCTGGAGGACATGATGCTGAGTGAAATAGGCCAGCCGCAGAGGACAAATACTAGCTGGATCCACGTACATTGGGCATCGAAAGCAGCTAAACTCAGGGAAGTGGAAAGGAGAAGGGTGGTCCCTGGGGGGCTGGAGAGCAGGGGAAGTGGGCAGCTGCTGTTCAACGGACACAGAGCTTCAGTGAGACAAGTGAAGCTCAAGAGATCTGCTCGGGGGCACCATGCACACAGCCACCAATGCCGCGCTGCCCACGGGAACGTTGGCTAGGAGGGCAGATATCATGGTTATGTGGTGTTTGCCACACTTATTTAAAAAGTTCATGTGGCGGATGGGCAGATGAAATAAAGATCAATGCCAGCTTCCAGGAAAAGCACTGATTTAAGCCACTAAGTTTGCGGTGATTTGTTGGGCAGCAAGGCGAAGAAATGACTAGTTTCCCCAAGAACGTAGGTCGATTTAGGAAGAAGTTCTCGGTATCAGTGAGGTGTTCTCACTGGGGTTTAAAGCAACGGGCTCTTCTGCTTGCCGTTTCACAAATCACAGAGAACTGAACACGCCTTCCGAGCAAATGGTGACATATCGAGTGGGACACAGGCGACAGAAGTATTCACACTATTTAAACTGTCTATTGACTTGAACATACCTCATACTTTTTCTAAATGTCACACACCTCCTTCCCGTGGCCTATGTCACCATGATGATGCACATAATAGAGAAAATGTCGATAATCTTAACGTCGACACCGCTGATACGATTTTCCTTTAACAGCGGCTGTTTTTATTAAACTCGAGCAAACAGACTCTTCTTAGAAGGACATTTCTTTGTCCAGTGCTGTATAGGGGAGCAAGAAGAAGGTGCACACCCCACGGACTGGCCCCCAGCGTCAGCCATTGCTTTCTTGTTCTGGGGGCTCTCTGGTCTGCTTTCCCCTCCTTAGGTAGTTTGTAAAGTGAGATCAGAATAATCTATTGTGCATTCCAATGTTGTTTCTCATTTTTTTTTTACTTTATTTTATTGTTGTTCAAGTACAGTTGTTTCCATTTTCCCTTTGCCACTTGCCCCCACCCCGGCCATCCCCACCTCCTACTCCTGATTCCACCCCCCTTGGTTCTGTCCATGTGTCCTTTATAGTTGTTCCTGAAATTCCTTCCCCTTTCCTCCCCATTGTCCCCTCCAACCTCCCCTCTGGTTACTTTATCTGACACAACGTAAGATAACATCATTCCCTAGAGTCATGGGAATAAAACGAATGCACCTGTTCACTCATTCACTCATTCATTCATTCGTTCACTGTGTACTGGGGTCTAAGCCTGAACAAAGCATGGAGGACACACAGAGAGAGACGGAATCCCACCCATCGAAGAACTCAGTCCAATGCCAAGACTGATACTCACATGAACAATTACCAAAGTGAAGGGGCCTTGAATCACAGACTTCTGCTGGAATCTGGCCTTTCCCGTTTGCAGCTGTATAATCCCAGCAAACTGTTTAACCTCTTTGTGCCCTTTTATTTACCTGTAAAGCATCAACTGCAGTATCTACCTGCCCAGCAGCAGCAAAGCTGAGGAGGGGTGATGCAGGCCAGGCACAGACTGCAAGCCTTTAGGTGCTTGGTGGCCAGCGGGTGGCAGTGTGATGTGGTTAATCATGTGACCAGCGTGTTTCTGAGAGCAAGGGGCTCCAGCAGTCTGCTAGTCATCCCTTCCCTTTGTGGGGAGCCATCCCTGGGTGCTGGCCTCCGGCCTAGTCTCCTTGTCAACCAGGAGCTGCCAGAGCAGGAGGCCTTCCTTCTGAAATGACCTCAGCAGGACACCCTTGGGCAGGGAGGGCCTGTCGTGACGAGGACTCAGGGTCTATAAGACCTGGCGTCCTGGGGAAGGTCACATAAGCTGTAGAACTTTCTGTGGGTGCAGACGAGAGGCATGTCCTGTTCCTAATGCCCTGCAGCAGCAGAAGCCCAGCCACCACCTGTGTTCCGGGCGGAGGGGAGTGTCTGACATGGGGAGAAGAACTTGGGAGCTGCCCTGGTGGCCCCCAATCTTTTTCTGTTTGTCTGAGGCTTCCAATCACCTGTATCCTGGGCATTGTTTGGTGGAGCTCCATGGGGGTGGGGGTGGATCTCAGTGCCTGTGAGCGGAGCTGACAACCCGACTGGGCGTGGCTCAGTGGCTCAGGGCTCTGCTCACAGTGGGAGGGAGAGGGACAGGACACTGGTCGGCAGGAAGAAGAGAGGGGAATGTGAGACAGGCAATGGCCGACCTTGTAGAGTGACAGGCCAACATTCAGGCTCGACAGGAAGCAGAGAGACTGATCGGGAGGGTCAGCCAGGTGCACCTGGTGAAGAAGGATGGACTTTCCCAAGAAGGCAGGTGGAGCCCAAGAATGATTTCAATTGGGGGATGGTTCCACCAGGACAAGGGTCCTCACAGAGGAACTAGGGTGGAGTGACTAGGACAGGGGGGCCCTTGGGGAGGCTGAGATCCAGGTTAGGGACCGGAAATGGATGAATGGAGAGCAGAGGCTGGGGGTGGAAAGGAGGGAAAAAGTTGGAAAGGTACTTAGGAGTATATGAGACTTTTAAGAAGCATTAATAAGGGGGATAAAATATGGACAGAGATAACCACAAAAGGCACGCTAAGAATAATAGACCTAATTTTGAGCTGTTAAAGTATGTCAGCCAAGGTGCAGCTGCTTCGGATACAACGACTCCTCAGAACCTGGCACTGACGCTTGGCGGGGAGCCCCGTCATTGTCCCCACTTTAAAGACGTGGGAAGTGAGGCCCAGGAAGATCAGACAGCGAGGAGGCGGCGAGGCCTTGGACCGTCAACCAGGACAGGCCGGAGCCTAGGCTCCGCACCATGACAACACGAGAGCATTCCATGGCACGGCAGCTCCAGGGGGGACGGTGCCAGAAAAGGGGTAAATGCTCAGGGCAGCCCACGCTTTCTGGCTAGCTACAGGAGGCCATTCTAGAAGAAGCGAACTCAAGTTTCAGAACACGCTGCGTTACATCCGATATAACATGTAAGCACACCCCGTGTTATCTCCGACATGCCACCCGTTAAATGTAACCCATAGTTACTTTCATAACCTGGAAAGACCATGCCTCTAAAATACACCCTGGTTTTGAAACAACACACCGAACAAGCCCCGTCTAAATCTGCCTGCTGCAATAGGACCTCGCCTTCGCAAACAGCAGATGTGAGATGTGACCCCTGTTCGGAGTGAGGTCGGAAGTGAGATTCGAAAGCAGATTTTTCTTAAAATGCAGCTAATTCCCCTTTTTAGACTTTGTTATTTAAAAATAGAAAAGAAGTCTTTATCTCTCTGAAAAGTAACACAAAAGCTTCACTTAGAAAGATGGAATGACGTTATTAAGCGGGTATCTCCCAGGAATGCAAGTGGGAGAGAAGAACTTTATCACTTTAAGGTGCATTCGAGCAAATGGATGGGTAGGATACTGGATGCGAAGGAGGAGGAGCCGTGGTTCTCAGCTCTGCAGCCTGCATCTCTGCTCGCCACAGCCCGAGTTCCCGTTTCATCACCTTCATCTCGGTGGAGAGAAGTTTAGCTCTTGCAAACCTGAAAATTCACTGAATTAGACCTACTACCGAAGGAAATTCAAAAATACATGGCACCACTGTCTTTAATGTGTGTCCCTGAGAAATAACACCACAAGGGACCCATCGGCCCCTCGTGCCACCCGCTGTCACTCACACTGGGATTCTGGAAAAATGTGGGCTTTGGACCCAGGGCCAAATGTGGTAGATGGAGGACTCGTGACCGAGGCTGCCAGACAGAGGCGGCTCCGCGCAGAGGTGGTGGTTCCTGTGACGGCAGCCTTACTGCTTGCATGGCACACCTGTCCTGGGCTTGCACGTGGCGTCCCAGCAGCCGGGCTGGCAGTGTCTGCCACCACCCAGTTGGGACCCAAAGTAAAATCTGGGGGCGGACCCACCTAAATATTTTATTGGCTGCAAGTCTGCCTACTGTCGGTCTTGCCAAGCGTGTGGGCTAGAGAAGCTAATGAGGTGACTACGTATTAAGAAAAGAAAAGAATGTAAGGAAAACCAGGGCACACAGGTGCATATTTGTCAGATAAGAAGGTCAGGGTTGGGGTGGCAGTGCCCGCTGGGAGTCCCAGGACAAGGAAGGGCCAGTGCCCTCGACGTGGCTTACTTAGTTCATTTAACCTCACCGGGCCTGCATTTCTTCAGTTGGAAATAAAGGGGGTGCAGTTATTATTTTAAGTTCTTTCCGTTGTAATTTACAGTTTTTATTTGAATCACAAAACTAAATAGGTGCAGTAGTTATGGACATAGTTTAACTAATGTGGAAGAACGTCTACACCAACTGTTTAAATCCGCTAATAAAACCCCCTTTCACTACTTTCTATTGTGGTGGGAAGATGTTTGTCTGCCGTATAAACAGTATTTAAACTGATTTCCCTCTCTCTCTGTTCACATTTCTTCCCTCCCCCGTCCCCCCACGCCCTACTCCTTGTCTAACTCACAGACGCATGTAACTACTAGTGAGGCTCCGGTCAGCCTGCGATCACTGGGACTAGCAAACTGAGCTGATAAGATTTCTGCCCACAGCTGACATTTCAGTTAATCTGTGCACTCTTCTCAAAGTGAAGGCACCCTGTCCCTCAGCTCTTTCGGAACACGGAAACCAACATGTGGATGCCCGGGACCACCTGCGTGCCCCTGGGAACCGGAGCTGCTGGCATGCGCTCTGCTCCTCTGAACTTGGGGGCGTGGTGGTTGCCAGTGGCCCTGCAGGTGGCGCTGCTCTGGACCGGCTATGTCCGTACAGGTGCAGCCCTTCCACCTCCTGAGGCCTGAGCCCCTGTGTATGCAGCTCGTCACGGCTGTCTGCCCTACCTCAGTTTCCCTTGGACTGCAGGACCCTTACTTGTGGCTTCTCTGCCTCAGTTTACCCTAGAGAGTCTCTGATCACCTGGTCCAGACAGTGAAGTACCTGGCCAGCAAGCGCTGCTGCAGGTGGCCGGCCTCAGGCCCAAGTTCTCGGGTCGTAGTTCCGAATGGGCTCCTTGTGATACCGATGGACACAGTTGAGACGCTGGATGTGGCTGGTGAATCAACTTCAGGTTTTGAAACTGCGACACATGGCTGACGCCCAGGCTGGGAGACCACAGGGGAACATGGGCCTGAACTCTGCGACTAGACAGAGAGGGTCAGTCACATCAAGACCTCCGACCAGCCAAGCACTGAGGAAGAATTTGTCAGTGCAGTAACTTTCGGTGGCACCGTGAAGAGGAATATCCATCAGGAAACAGATGATGGGAGATTACAGGCCCGTGTACTCGGGACACACAGAAGGACGGCTTGTCTGATGTCAGGGGACAGATGGCATTTCCAGATGCATGGAACTGTCTCCCTGACTGGCAGAATTGACAATTCAAGGGCTTTAAAAGTACCAATAAGCCTAGTTTAGGAATAATTGAGTAAATTTACAAATAATTGGTTATTATCCGATAAGCCCAGAATTTACGCCAATATGTTTGCAACTATGTCCAAAGCCACATATTTTCATTCTTATGTCGGCCTGCCCTCTGGGGTCCAGCCTGATTCCACATTTGATGCTACCCCTGAGGTTGCTCAGGAGGTGCCTGCTCCAATAAGCTTAAAAGCATGTGTCAAATGCCTAGACGATCTCTCCAACCACTTGTATTCAGGTCAGGGTAATGTCAGGGACTTATTCAGTGGCCACAACGTCTAATTGTTTCTCTGAGGATCTGAGGAATGGAGGCGGAGACTGGAAACAGTCCCCAGAGGCAGCATATTGGATCTGAAAGATCTCCAACATGGGATAAGCAAATGCAAAGACCCGAAGCCTGAGACTCCCTGGACTCCCCGGGGCTCAGAGGGTCAGAGTGCCTCGTGGCAAATTCAGTAGCCTAGTGCTCCAGGGCCAGCAGCTCCCATCGGCGAGGGCTCCTGCCTTTCCACAGAGGCCATGTGACCCCGCGGACATGGAGGCCTGCTCGTTCCTGGATTGGCACGCAGCACGAGGCCCCAGAGGACAAGAATGTCCTGAGATGATGCCCAGGTGGACTTACCTAACTCACCTCCCAAATCAGTGAGAACTACCCCCACGTATTCCCACGTTTCAGCTTCCCCAGCACAGTGAATGTGGTGCATTCAAAACAATGTTCCAGGGACCTTCACGTGCGCCCCTGAACTGCCTCCAAGGCCCTCTGAAGCTCAACGGAAAAGCAAGAAGTGAGTGTCGTTCCTGAGCACACTCTCCCAGACTCGTGCTGCAGAGCGGGGCCTGTAAGGCACTGGCCTTCCCAGGGAAGGGGTGGGCTGTGGGGGAGGGCAAGAGGCCCGCAGGACGGCCCAGGGCTGAGCTGGAGCCTGGTGTTTCCACATAAGTCTGATGAGAGAGCAGGGGTCACTATTTCCAGTCGAGGAGACATGGAGAATGGTGGCTGCAGCCTGGTGCATGTTCAGCTGGGGTTGGGATGTGATCGGGATGAGGGTGGGTCCGCTGCAAAGGTCCCTGCAACTGTGCTGGACAGCAAGGCCGACCCACGGCCCTGCTCTAGCCATGAGTTGGCCCCCAGGGGGTCCTCTCTGTGGGGGTCTCTCCCAGGAGGAAAGAGAGGGTTTCACCAGTGGAGCCCAACTGGACAAAACATGAGGCACTTGGGGGCTGAAAGGCAGAGGGGGAAACTTGCACTCAGTAAGAACATGCTAAGACCCAGGCACGTCTCCTGTGGGCCACAGTTCTCTCTGTGAATGAGAGACTGTTGGTCTCATTTTACCCATGAAATAGCACAGTCGGGGGCCAAGTGATCTCCTGGAGAGGTGCCGAGGCTCAAATACAGATCTGTCTGTGAGCAAAGCCCAGGGTCTTTCCTCCGCCCATGGAGCCTTCCGTGTGTGCTGTGGCAGCGAGCTTTTGTGGGGGTCCCCAAGCAGAACGGCTAATTCGCCATCTGAGACTGCTGTGAAACTGAGTAGGGGGGCAGAAAGAGGCCCTTGGGCAAGAAGGCACATCCTAAGTTTATAACCTGGGGGTAACTGACAGGCACTAGGGCCAGCCTCTCCCGAAGCCTGACACTTAAACACACACAGAGAAGGAGGAGAGGGAGAGAGGCAAGGAGACAATGGTAGAGAGAAACCAACCCCGTGAGCTGAGACAGCGGCAGCTGCTGGGTAAAAGGAGTTTGTGTGTGCGTGTGCGCGTGTGCGAAGACAGACCATGGAAGCTCATGTAAGTGACCACTTTAACCAGGGTCTCCCATCCCAGTACTAACCAGGCCTGACCCTGCTTAGCTTCCGAGGTCAGACGAGATCGGGCACGCTCAAGGAGGAATGGCCGCAGATAAGCCAAAGGGCATGAATAGAGGACTCATGGGCACGGACAAAGGGGGAAAATTGACTGTGCGAGTGAGGGTGGGCACAGGGCAGGGGAGAGCAATGCGGAAAAAGGTGGGACAACTGTAAATGAACAATGATAAAAAAGATAAAAATAAAAAAAAGCATGATCTTATCTATAAATGTAACCCTAAGCCTCCAATTCTGAGGTATCAGCTCACTTTCATATTATTGTAGAAATATTTCCAATTGATCTGAGAGCATTTATTAAACACTTACTGAGCGCCTCCTCCACACGAAGCGGCGGCAGTACACAAACGTCTGCTGGGTTCATTGAGCATGTACTATGTGCGAAACGTTGAAGATTGGAACACTAAAAACCCAAGGCCCCTGTGTGTAAGTGCCTGCTGCTTGGAGCAGATTAAGAAAAGCTGGGACGAGGGGAAACTGTCATTGATTCCCGACCCTGCTCCTTTGAGGTTTCTGAAGCAGCCGTCACGGAAGTTCCAGCCACTCTGGCTGTGCCCCTGCTCTCCTGGAGGGCACCTCAAAAGAGGTCGTCCCGAATCCACGTACGGAAAATGCCCTCGAAGTGATGTGAGGTTCTTCTGTCATCGGGATATTGATTATTAAAAAGGACGCAGAGAAAGAGACGCAGAAAGACACAGAGAGAGAGAGACAGACAGAGAGCGGGGTGGAGTGGGGAGGGCGGCGAAGGCAACACACCCGCCTCGGAGCTGCCCCGAGCGTTGCCGCAGTGCTGGGGTTGCGCGAAGCTCTGTACAGCTGCCAGATATTAATTGAAGCAATTAACTGCAGAGAGCACGTGGGCGCGGCGCGATCAGTAGCGCATAATCCTTCCTCGTCGAGAGGTCCTCGCTGGATTACCGCTGAAAGCTCTGGAGCTCTAATTACCTGTGGAAGCCCCACAAGGTTGCTGCGGAGCATGGTGATTAGACGCCTGCAACAGAAGGTGCCGGCAGGGGACTGAGGGTTTGCTCGGAGTGCCAGGCTGTTTTCACGGCTGTTTACCGAGCAGAGCACCAGAATTCAGTGGGATTTGGGGGAGCTCCCCGAAGGCTGTTGTGAGCGCGTAGCTGACAAACACACATCTCGAAGTGCGTGCCCCGGTCTTGGTGGACCAGCTGGGCGCCGTGACCCTCGGCTCCCGAGCGGAGAGTGTACCCTGAACGAGCTGGATTAGGGGGGTCTGTCTTCGGGATTTGTTGTTCTCGTCTCCCCGCGGCCTTTTGTTCCGGTGCCTTCCGCAGGGCTGGGAGCAGGGCTGTCCTGTGGCACTGGCAGTGGGAGGAGCAGCACAAGGCCACACTCGGCCCCAGGAATTCAAGTCACGCCACAGGACCGGGGCTCCAGGACACCTCTTTCTGAGCCCCAAGGAAGCATCTACAACCCACGTGCGCTCGGAGGGAGACGGGCTCCGTGTGTTAGCGACGGGCACGGTGTTTGCACTCGACAATGCCGGTGCATATACAGTTGTCTCTGCTGAGTGAGGGAGATGAGTCTTTCTTGTCACCAGTCTTGACGACCCTCCTACGTTTCTTTGTGTATGGACTGCAGATGCGCCCATAGACACGGAACAGACAGTAAGCTCCCGACGCTCCCTGAGTAAGGGGCGTAAAAGCAGCCTGAGGAAAACACTGGCGCGTGTGTTGATCCACGCTGGTGTTCGTGCTCAGGCCGATGGCTCATCCTTGCCAAGGGCTCAGGGACTGCCCACGCCCACAGGCGGGTTCTGGGACACCAGTTCCCGGAGACCATGGCATGTGCTGCCTACGTCCCAGTGTGGGCAGGGCCACTTGTGGGGCCCTCTGAGAGAGGAAGGAGTTAAGGAAGAGTCACTTCTCTTCTGCAGGCTCCTCTAAATAAGGCCAAGGGGAACAGGGCTGCCGGCCAGGAAGGTGATGCTGCCAGGTGTGTGAAGAGCTAGGTGCCACTGATCCTTTGGGGACCCTCACCTCTCAAACAAGTCCCCATTTGCCTGGTGGGATCTCCCTGCACGTGGGGACCTCGCCACTTGCCTAGATGGCATGGCTCATTTCTCTGACATCTGCAAAATCTGGGAAGCCAGGAGCCAAGCCACATCTGTCCCTGTAAGCCACACAGTGACCAGCACAGTGCCGTTTGTGTGTGTGCATGTGGGTACACGTGTATGCACACGCAGTGATACACCACATATGTGCATGCACAATCACACATCGTCTGCATATCACACGTCATTGGAATTCTTCCATGGAAGAAGGAAAGTGATTACTTGCAGGATGGATTTCTAAAGAGAGGAGGTGATTCCTAGCACATTTTATGTGTTAAAATTGTCACTAAGACTTCAACTCCAGTGATTTGAGTCTTATCAAGGGTCCTGGGTTTTGCTGACCTCTTTCATCTGTTCCTCTTACTTCCATGCAGGAGAAAAAGAATTCCCTTCCTTGTAGTGCTCCAGAATATTCTAGATTCCTGGGAGGAGAAGCAGCGCTGGATGTGTCGCATTTGTGGAGAGAAGGGGTGAGGCCCCCACTCCCTGTCAGGGCCCGTCTCCCCTGGGCAGCCCCGCACCCTGCTTTCTGTCCTCCCGCCCCCCTTCCCCTTTGTCTCTCGACTGTGAGCAGAGAGGATTGGAACGCTGTGAAAAACAACGAAAAGATAAACTCGACTGATTTTATCTTTTTAAGAAGCCCACTGTTCCAACACATTTAAATGAAATACTGGATCTATGCTCTTCTGTTGTGTACTACCTTTGTTCTGATACCTAATTGCTCTTGATAAATATATGAATACCTCGGCCGAAACAATGCAATTTGACCGGAATATTTTAAGTTAATAGGACATTAATGAAGATAGTGCAAGTATAAAATACACACGCGCACATATTTAGGACAAATTTGTTTTGTGTTCTGATTTATAAAGCTTGGAAGCTCATTCTTTTTTTTTATTACATAGACATATTGAGAGTTTTTATATCTTCGCAAAATATGGGTTGTATTTAATTGACTGAACAACACTACCAAGTAACACAGTTATTCCCCAGGGAAATTTCTTCTCATACTTTCTGCTGGAACTTCTAATTGACTCCCATTTCTGAACAACTGTTGAAACCAACAAGTTGGAAGAAGGCCCAGGGACTCCAAATAGCTACAAGTGAGGCAGCAAGGCCGCTGGGACTCCCTGCCCAATCCGTAAACGAGTTAATATTTTTAAAGTCAGTATTGAAAAATCTGTCCTTGGCATTGACTTGACGGCCGAACCAGGAGGTCTGGTGAGCCCATCCCAGGGCCAGCAGGTCACGATCCAGCTCTGGGAGGGGCGAACGCAGAGCTGCGTCTGAGTCGGCTGCCCACAGCGAATGTGATGGCTCCCCCGTCGGAGAAGGAGCAACGTGGAAGCAAGGGGCAGCACGGGAGACGTCCCCGTGGGCTTCTGTTTGAAACTGCCTGGCACTTGCTGGCCACATCCGGTTTAACACTGACCCGCGGTCTCCCTGAACGTCACACGCATTATTCTTCATTTCATTCATTCATTCATTCATTCATTCATTCATTCATTCATTCATTCATTCATTCAATATCACCCATGATACATAGTGGTGAAATGTGTGAAGAAAACTTCAACAGAATCAATTACGAGCCATGTAAAAACATAAGGTTTTGGAATCAATGTCATTTAGAGAGGTCTACTTTCTTGCCCAAATTGTGCAGCTCCCCTATTTGTGCTCGACACCTACAAGGACAAGGGGAATAAATCTCTCTTGAGGGAAGAGCCCTGCACTGCCTGGCCTCCCCCCGGGGGAGGGACAGGAACGGTGCTCCCCCCACAGGCCAAGCATTACCCTACCAGGCAGCAGAATACCCGTACGCACCATGCTTAACAGTTACGAAAGCCCCCCCGTTTCTGAAGTTCACACAACTGCTCGGTGTGTTGTCCAGCACTAAATCTGCACTGCATTACACATTTATGATTCCTATAAATTTCATGTAGATATTTAGGTTTTAAAACAGGTTGATGCTTCTAAACATGTGTGAGAATGTAAACAAAATAATACGGTCACAAAGCACATTAGCATGTTAGGACCTGGAGCAGCAAACAGGACAGGCCGGGTTCCGATGGTCACTGACTTGTGTTCAGTAACCCAGCTGACCTGCGCACTGCGCTCACTGTGGGCTCGCAGACTGGGGGTGGGCACTGAGAGCTCAATACCACACCGCATGGCCTTGCTCCTGCCCTGGAAGACCGGACAGCAGACACGCTAACGAGGGGAGAAGTGACCGCAAATCATCACGAAGAGCGTAAAGAGAGCGACAGGGAGTTGTGGCCAGGTGCCTGGCTGCACGGTAGGCGGTTCAAGGGAGACTTTTAAAAGGGGAAGCCTCACCTAACCTGTACGTCATAGAAGCCAAACCTATACAGGAAGGGGTGTCCTTGGGGGGTGACCTGGTTCCAATACTCCCAGAGGAGAAGAGAACAGGTGGGAAGGCAGAGAACACAGGGGAGTTCACTGGGTAGGGGTCAGGGGGCCTGGGGCAGGCGCAGGAGGGCGAGGCTCTGGGTGTTTGCGGGGAACAGTGAGAGTCTAAGGGGTGGTGTGGCCGAGGTGAGGGCAGCTGGGGGCAGCCTGGGCCCCGCCGCAGGCCCCTCGGAGGGACGGCCGCCTGGGCCCCAGCCCGCCATCCATCCTCAGACCTCAGTTACTGCCAGTGGCCACGACCGGCTCAGCTCCTTTCCTTCCCCTTTGCTCTCGGCTCCTGCCGCCTTCTGTGCCAAGATGACAAATACCATGTTAGAGAACGTCACAACATTCCCTACATAGTTTACATATTGTAGATCTCAAATTCCCATTTTAAATAAATGTACAACTGTCCCAACATTAGGCCATGGTGTTTAACCTCTGACGTGTCACCGAGTGCTTTACTGCGAACCACGTGACCACGGTGGACCTTCTCCCCAGACAAACTGGACATGGTCTCCCCTTCCCAGGTTCACTTAACGTGGGAGCTCTTTTTTGGGGGGCTGAGGACACAGGGACCATAAGAGCACCCGATTACTTGCCACCAGGGGACTTCCTCCCAAAGGGAGTCTATGTTACCATCATCTCCGCTCTCTGCAGCGGTGCCCAGAGGCCATACATTCTCAAAATGTCACAGCCCGTCACACTGGTGAGCTCCTTTATACGAGGAGAGAAACTAAGTGAAAAAGGAACAAAAAAGAAAATCCTACAAAATGCCACTCTTCTTGGCGATCTATCCTATGGCAGTGATTGCCGTCACTCTCGGGTAACTTTGGAAAGATCCATTAACTGGTACCACAAAGGGGACTTGATCATAGCAGGGAAGACGTACACACAGAGGTTCCTTTTATGTAAAAGTACCTATATTGCATGCCTAACATAGTGGATTATGGGTAGTATGTACATAATAAATATGGAATTAAAATGGCGCCTCACCTATGGTGAGGAGCATTCACTAAAGGGTTGCTATCACTACGAGGGTGATGAATATTTTACTGCTTTCATCATGAAAGGCACTGCAAAAATAAACGATAGACAAAGCATTCATAGTCACCGAAAGTATGGCCACTGGAAGCAAAACTGTCTTTCTGGTATCCAGAACCCCATCGCGCAGCATTCGGTGAACCGCGACTGTTGGCATGGCCAGCAGCTCACAGGGAAAGTCTTATAAGGTGTGTGAGTGGGAGGCAGAAGCCCCTGGCGCCTGCCCTCTGCCGCCCATGGATGTGAGGAAGGAGCATGTGTGCTCAGACAGAGTGCTGGGGACACTGCTCTGCATGCCCGGAGAAAGGACTCACCAGCAATTGAAAATGAATCATCTGTTGGGTTGAAACTGAGAGATGAAGGAATCAAAGTGATAAAAACTGATGAGACTCATTAAAGGCAAAGCAGCCAACAAGGTTTCCACCCTGAACTCATAACTCATGCAAATTAGTTCAACCCAATATTCTTTATTAAAGGAAACTTCCTATCATCTTTTGATTTTTATGGCTTACTGCTCCCCAGATTATTCTTTCTTTAGAACTGCTTTTCCAGTGCAAGACCAAAAGAGCTGCCTTTTTCTTCCTTCGTAGCTGAGCCCCATGCCCAGTGTGGCGGAGTGAGGTCAGTAACGAACTGAAGACCCGAGCTGTGCAGACCGGTCCCGGCCGCCACGTCTCACACAACAGACGCCAGAGACAGCCCAGACGACTCCGCAAAGGCAGGGCCCAGTCGGTGGACAAACCCCGCCAGCTTCCCGTGTGTGTTATAAATCGACAGTCATCGAGAAGGCACGCCACCAGCAAAGAGACAGACAGACTGACTGACTGACTGATGGGGCAGAACAGATGGCATAGAAATAGGTCCTTGTGCTTCAGGCCAACTGAGTGCGGACAAGGGTGCAAAGTGACTTTGGTGGAGAGAGTATCCTCTGTCCAAGGAAGGGTGTGTAAACAATTGGATGTCCATGTGAAAAATGGAGTTTGGTTCATACCTTGCACTGTACACAAAAGACAACTCAAAAAATAAAAAGAAAAAGACAACTCGAAATAGATGGGTAACTTTAATGTAAAATGTAAAGCAAAGTTTCTAGAAGAAAATGTGAGAAAACCTTTGTGACCTTTGGGTAGGAAAACATTTCTTTGATGTGACACAAAGCATGGTCCCCACAAGAACCAATGAATAAGTTGGACTTCACCACCATGAAAAGCTTGTTCTCAGAAAGACACGCTTCAGGACCTGAAGCCACACACAGAGGGGTCATATTTGCAAATCACATATCTGACAGCATACTGGCCTCTAGAATATATGAAGATTTCTACAATTTCTACAACATGAAAACAACCCAAATTCTTGAAATGGGCAAAAGACGGAAACAAACACTCCACCACAGAATATGAAAGAAGGGCACCAAAGCATACGTCGTCAGTCATCTGGGAGAGGCCCCTGGAGGCCACACGAGATACGGCCACATGCCGATAAAACACTGAAGTTTAAAAGACTGGTTGTGTTGAGTGTGGAAGAAGATGCGGAGGAACTGGAACCCTCCTGCTTTCCTGGTGGGAGCGTAACATGGAGCAACCACCTTGGAAAACAGTCTGCAGTTTCATTAAAAACAAAACAAAACAACTCCTAGAATATGATCCAGTCATTACACCTCGAGGTATTTACAGGAAGGAAAAAATACATAGGTACTGGCATAAAATTTCATTCCAGATTTGTTTGTAAAAACCAGAAACTGGAAACAGCCCAAATGTTCCTCACCAATTGAACTGATAAGCAAACCGGGCTGTATGCACAGGACAGAACGCAATTCAGCGACACAGGAATGAGCTTCCGACACGTACAGCGTGTTCTCCCATCTAACTCAGGTCCACTCGGAGAAGAATCATCCCAATGACAGATCGGGATGCTGAAGCCCAGAGGAGTGAACGGACTGGCCTGGGGTCGCAACACAGGAAGCGAGGCTGAGATTCAGAGTCGGGTCCGTCTGAGTGTAAACTTGTCTCTTCTCCCACAGTGGCAGCGCCACTCACCTTGACCTTTCTGGGCCTCAACTTTCTCACCTGCAAATGCGGGCAGGCAAAATAACCTCCAAGGCAATATCAATCGAACGTTCTAGGAGTCTAGATGGAGCAAACTGATGCCATGTACAATTTCATCCCTTTAAAAACATCTCTCATTTCAGAAGACTCCAACCCTCCTCAAGGCACACACTTGGGAGAGCAAACATTTTGATGTTTTCCATCCGCGACTGGTGCCCAGATCCCTGCAGGTGGAGTCCTCATGGCCAAGGGCAGGCCAGAGCTTCTCTGACCACCCCTGGAATGTGCTTGGTTGGACAACTTGGCCATCTTGGCAACTATAGAGGTGCCTTCTGAGTGCCTCAGAAAGCATAAAAGTCTCACGTGACGACTGTCCTGTTTTCATGACTAACAACCGTGGCTCTTGCTGCCCTCGCGCCTCCTAAGATGCTCAGGGATAGAGGTTTTGTCACCTGCTGGATTTCGGAAACGTTCATTGCCGACTTCTTTTTCTTTGTTCTGTATACTCTCCGTGCCATTCATGTATGTGTGTGCGTGCAGCAGAAGCCACATTTCAATTCTTTCTCTGTTCACTGACTCGGGTCCACCGCACCTAGGTGCTGGGTCCCCACGTGCGGCTCTTCCGTTGTTTGGCTTTGTGTCCTTATTTCTGTCACCGGTTGTAGAGCCAATGGTCATAACAATTCAGAGCACAGTTCCTCCATTCAAGTATTCTGGGGGTCCCCTGTATACAGAAAGTATATGCCTAAGCATAAACCTGGGCCCAGCTTTCCAAAGCACCACTTCTTCGCTGGTGCAACAGCTAGGTCACTAACCGGAAAGAGGCTTTGTGATGAGGTTGTAGGCTGTCGGGCCCTTTCGGTGAGCGAGGTGCCACAGCGCGAGTGTGACTGATTGAACCACAAATCACGTTTGTCAACCAAATGGCTTTTTGTCTTTCTTGTCTCGAGATACACCCTTTTAGCACACAGTTCATTCTTGAAAAAAAAAAACCCTGTGGTCACAATGTCAATTGCTAACTTTATTTTCTGTTTACGTTATCCACTTACGAATACCCCTTTCCTCCGCTTAATTAGCTTGCGCCACTCACACGGTAATTGGGAACAGCGCAGGACTGAGCTGAATTTGTAAGCAATTCCACAAGGTCCGACCGAGTCACATCGACATCCCCAGCACGCATCACAGCCAGAGCACAGCCACACGGCACCCAGACTTACAGAGGTGGGCTGGAATTGGACTTCTATGGTTTTATTTTTAATAAAAATGATAGATTAAATAGGGAAAAACAATATAGATCTGTTTTCTCCCCCCCTCGATTTCAGGTCTAACGCCTTCAGTTCAGGGTCATCGAAACTCAGTGGAAAACAACAGTGAGTTGAAGCGTGAGCCATCGAATGCTGCTGCTGCTTCCTAATGTGGTGGGTTCTCGGCCTGGAGTGACGTGTATTGGACCGTTGTTGGTGACACGAGGGAGTCCGGAGTTCACTGATGCAGCCAATGTCTCAACACAGTGCACATTCTTTGGCCACACATAACAGAGTGCCCTGCTTCTACTATTCAGCAATGATTTGAGAAGGACAGACCCCCTTAAAATAGATGTCAAATCCTACCAAGGAAATCTTATGGCTTAAATAGATGTCTTAGATAATTACTCAAAGTTAATGCCCTAGTCACAAGACACTGCAGCTATATTTGTTAAGAACAAATAAAATAAACCTTTTGGTTGCAACACAATATCGTAGGTACTGACCTCTCATAAATAAATAACTTACTGTCATATTTACTGTGTGCCTGTTTCCAGATATGACTGGGAGCCCCTTGAAAGAAAACAAACTATGTCTTTTGACTTTTGCATTTCTATTGTGCACTGAAGTCAGGGGTAATCTAATCTGTGGATGGAGGGTGGATGGATGGGTGGATGATGGGTGGCTGGATAGATGGATGATGGATGGATGGATGGATGGATGGATGGATGGATGGACAAATGAATGGATTTGGGCCTTGGGAGCACAAAGTAACAGGAAACCTTGGTACAGGGCTGCAGAACATTCACATGGCAAATGACAACCATATTTATCAGATGCCTAAGTTAAAACCAGCAACTTCTAACAGCTGTGATATCAAGATACATAAAGGGACTAAGAGTAAAACAGATGAGAAAACTGACCCTTTAAATGTACAGAATTTAAAACTTGTAGAACCATCAGTAACCAATCCAGCTCACACGGAGAGCTAAGGCAGGGCCATAGGCAGAGACCAGCGGTGCCTACGTCAGGCCACGGCTTACCTAAGCTATTCAACTGAGGCTAAGGGAAGTGGTTTTTTCCTGAGGAGGTCAGCACTGAGCAAAATGGGGAGTGCAGAGACAGAAGATTTGAAGGCTGGATTCAATGGGCTCACAGTTTGATTAGAACTCTAAGAATGATTTTTGTCAGGTCCCGTGGTAAGGACTCTGGAATGGAATAGGAGACGAGCACCCTGCCCACATGACATGACCTATGAAGCCGAGGAAGGCTGAGGATACACGGGGTCCCTGCAGCTGTCCAAAGGAGAGGGCAGGTGGTCTGGACACGGGGACGCAGAGACAGAGGTTCTCCAGGTGAGGGGCGGAGAGCAAGTGCGCACTCCTGACGCAGGCTGCTGGGCAACGGGAGAGGGGTTCAGGCCGGCAAGGGAGAAATCTCCGAGGAGTGTGAGTCTCCCTGGCCTGACCGGACACCTCGACACCAGCACAACGCAGGCGGAGTCTGCAGGACAGCTAGGACAGCGAGCGAACAGGTGGCACTGAGAGGCCCCAGAATAAGGACATGGATTTTGAGACGCCTGTAGAATTTGGGAACAAATGTATGTTGATAGCTACAAGGCTAGAACAGAAGAAAACAAACAAAAAAAAAGACAAAAGCACCAGAAATATGATTAAGAAAAAAAAACCAAAGGTTTAACTTTGGGTCTTTTAATTCACAAGTTATAGTCAAGCTATTTATTGATGAGGTGACTTCAGACTATCGGAGCCCTGCTGTGCATCATGGGTTTTTGGGATGGTGAGCATGCTCTATAGCCTCTCTTACAGGGTGACCACTGGATGTACTCACACTGTTTTATGACGAAGAGAAACTGAATTTTAATCTTAGATGATTGTAATTGGCCAAAGCTTGGACGTGAATAACCACACATGACCACTGACTAGGTATTTGACTGAAGACAATGAATTCAGTTCACTATGGAGCCGCGAAATCAATGCCTCTGAAGGCATTGATTCTGTGAGTAATGTGTTCTTTATTGTTACACTCATGTTGTATATCTATTATATTCTAGACCACAATTTTCTCAACCATTTTGGCACCAAGAGATTTCATTACTATTTTCAAACGGGACTTTTTATTTGTCTAGTCATGCGACATTCTGGAAAGGACCTGGGACATTGATACAAACACACACACACACAGTGAGCTTCAAGCCGAGATGCAGAACACTGGAGCGAACACACGACCGTGAGAGACTACAGAGGACAAAGGCTCAGGACAGCACACGCGCGAGCCGTGAGCGGGACGGCTGCAGGAGCTGGGATTCTTCTGGGGGCCTGACCGCTGTGTTCCAAGCAGCACGGGAAGCACACGCAACTCAGGAGACCCAGTGCTTCCTGGGCTGGAGTTTGAGCATCTCTGACTGAATCAGATCAGCCATGTGACCATGTCATGTGACTCTGGGCTCAGGAGCCTGGAGAGGAGCAGCTGGTGTCCAGAATGGGTGGAAAGAAGAAGACAGGTGGAGGCCATGGGGACGCACAGAGACAAAGAAGGAGTCCCGCCCACACTGTCCCTGTGCAGCAGGCCGTGTCCCGTCTTTCATCATAAACCCTCCCCTTGTCTCAGCCAGCCTCACCGGGCTCTGCCCCTCTCAACCACAGAGTCTCAGTGCAGAACTGCCTTCTGTGAGCTGACACTGAGCTCGTGGGCATGACCCCCAGTGCTGGCCCGGTGAGGAGAAGACACACCTGCACTGGTCCCTGCGCTGCCCCCACTGTTACCGCGGGTGACAGCAATGTGCAGTGTTCCTTCATTAGCGCTCCCACCGGGCCCTTCCCCTTGCCCAAAGTGACGAAGGCAATGTCACCCACACCACACAGAATCAAAATGGGTTTTCTGTTCGTTTTTAGGATTCCACAATACTCGTCGTGACCATTTGCAAGTCACAATCTGAAGATCACCCGGAAACCACTAGAGAGGTTGCTCACCCCAAGTGAATCTTAGCCACGTATAAAATATACTGAAAACTTGTCTTTGTCTTTTGTTATCATTCTCACCCATCCTCAGCTGAGACCAGAAACCTAAGCGTTCCTTCACTGTGCCCCCTGCCTGCCTTCCTTCCTTCCATGGGAGGCCATCATCAAGTCCAGTCACACACGACTTCCGAGTAACTCAGACCAGGCCTGTTCTTCCCAGGCCCAGTGGCACCGACACCAGGCCTGCTCTCAGGCGAGTTGGCACTGGGTCCAGCACCCTCGCTGGAGTGCCACCATTTTCTCTCTTCTAGCCAGAGTGATAGAGCGCACCTCTGACCACGCTGCAGGGTCTGGACTTCTCCTGGGGCCTATACAGAATGACCGTGTCTCCATCGCAGGCTCAGGCTCAGGCTGGCTAGGCACTGCCCGCCTCTGGGGTCCCTTTTCCCTGTGATCCGACCAATCTGTCTGCTTTCCACCCCCAAACCTGCCACGTTCCCTCCTGTCTCTAGAGTCATCTCAGGATGTGCCTTTTGTCAGGACGCTTTCCCCTACCCTGTCCTATTTCTTGCATTCCTCCTTCGTCTTTCCTAAGTCGGTAATTACACAGTGGTGTGGTTTTCATGCACATCTGAAGCCCCCTGGAAGCCTAGGCACCAGGAGGGCCAAGAGCCTCTCTCCCCTGGAGACTGTCACTGTCCCTATAGCTCATTGGGGCCTGGAAGGCGGGACCTCCCACTGTCCACAAAACCGCCGTGATGACGAGACGTGTGTCGGCGAGTCTGAGGGCCCACTCGCAGTGGGCCGGTTCCTGTGCACAGCCTTTCGTTTCCGTCCAGGAGGCATAAAGCCCACCTGATCATCACGTAAAACGCCACGTGCAGCGTATTTCTTAACAACGGAAACACAAATACGTTTTAATGAAAATTAAGGTCCACTTCCAAGTTAAGAGAAAATTATTTAACAGACAGTGTACAAGCTTTTAATTATTCAGTAATTAAATTATCCCTTTCAGCATGAAAGGAAAACGGCAAACTTTCTGGAATATGAATAATTAATATGAGTGACTTCGAAATCTATCTGCTAACAGTGTAGTCTCATGAGGAAAATGCATCCTTGAAACAATAGCTAAATGCCTGCAATTCAAGGTACTTTGCGTGAAATTCTGCAGGCATCGGAGCAGCTCTGCGGTCTTGCCCAGGACGGATGTCGGGTATTCTGGAACGGACTGTCTCCAGCATCCAGAAAGCAGCGAAACGGGCTTCCCGGACATTCAAAGTCCTTACAAAAAGACACCACTAAGTTCACACATGTGCCTCCTACCACCTCCCTGGCTCCTTTGCAAACACACGACTCGCAATTATGAGCAATCTTGTAAAAGGCATGCCACGATCCCAGGAGACCAGGATGCCTCAGAGCGGTTCAATGTGCAACTGGGTAATTTTCTGAAATGCTTATTTACTTAAGTCCCATTTCAGGCGCTCTGGTAAACAAGTATCCCCGTTAGGGCTTATTGTCCTCCGCAAAGCTCCCACACTTTTCAGGGCTCCTCTGACTTTCCCATAAACGCATTGTGTGACCCGGCACTTAGAACCAGCTCCAGGCGGCCAGCCTCCTGGTGGAGTCCTCAAGGCCGGCTCCTTGTCCCTGGACGGGGCTCCGCTAGGCTGGAGGCTCAGTGCAGCGTGGTTGGTTAGCAGGGCTAAGCGACCTTCTCAGGCTTCGGATCTTACCCGAGCTGGTGGCAGACCTCATGAGAGTGGTTTTCCAACCTCGATACGTTTTTATTTTGGGGTCAGAGGAAAGGATGGCAAGCTTGCAGCCAAGAGCGCGGCTTTAGAACATCACGGCTGAGTTGGGCTGTGGTTGATTCACACCCATTGGGCTCTCTTTCGGGTGCACACAGAGTTGAGCACACTTCACAGGCAATTAGTCCTTCTGCGGATGGGCGAGTGGCTACAGAAGCCGGTGGTGGCCTAGAAGAATACCCGGTTCCTGAAAGAGAGCCTGCTCAAGTGGCCTATCAGGCAAACAAATCCCGATAGTGGTGGTGGCACTTCACCTAGCAGGGGACTGCCTGCTGAGCCCCGTCTTCCACTATCGGCCTAGTTATATACAGACAATGAAAACTCACCAAGACCAGCTGATCTCACTGAAGTGAGTAGCACTCAAACTAAGACAGCGAGCAAGAAATCCAGAGGAAAGACTGCCTGGAGTTGTTTTAGAGGGGAAAGTGCCCCAAAGTCTTTTACTTTTTGGTCTTACTAAAAATATTCCATAACATAGTATTTTATAGTCACAAACTCAGGTTTCTCCTTTACGTCAGTTATACAGGGCAACTAAAATGTGGCCTTTGGCATTTTTAAAAC
Source organism: Macrotus californicus (assembly GCA_007922815.1). Classification (NCBI taxonomy): domain Eukaryota; kingdom Metazoa; phylum Chordata; class Mammalia; order Chiroptera; family Phyllostomidae; genus Macrotus; species Macrotus californicus. The sequence goes on from VMDR010001804.1 coordinate 78,750, forward strand.
AGAAGGAAAACTAAGCCTTTTAAACAAAGTTTCTGCTACTACTCGAAGGACTATAGACCCTCTGTTTCGTGTTTCGTCGCATGTGACCTGGCTGAGTCCTGAAATGGGACCATCAGCTAATGTAACAGTAACAACTAGGTGATCTGCACGATTCCGCCCCTCCAGAGCAATCCTAGATACAGTGTGTGCCTCACACTCTCCGTGGTCCCACGGAACACAGCTTGACAACTACTGACGTAAAGACACCACTGAGAGACTGAGATGTTAGTGCATCTTACGTGTCTGTCAGAAAGTACTTTCTTCCCTCACTGCTTTGTGTTTTTCACCCTGAGTCTGATCAATTTCATGGAAGTAAAGTGCCTCTTGGTTAAGGGGCCGACAGTTAAGGATCATTGCATTTTTGAGGTGGAAGAGGAGCTGGAGATGAAATTAATTTCATGAATAAAAGGTGGAAGGAAACAATCAGCTGCGGAGTCAGGCGGATGGTGTCTGAAGTTAGCTTTGAGATCTGCGTTTTCTCACTTGCAATAGGGAATTATTACTATCGGCAGAATCATTACGAAGCTGGAATAAGGTACCACAGGCCAAAGCTTCACCTCACTATCCAGTGGCTGTCAAGTGGCTTGTTCACATTAACTAGGTGTTTAGTTAGTGGCAGAATCAGGACTAGACTTACAGCTTCTAGCTCAGCACTCTTTCTACAATAGTGGTCTATTCCGAGAAACAGATACAAGTTTGCTAGTAAATTAACCTTGTTGCAGGTCCCAAAGAACAGATTCCAAGCAAACTGTTACCATTTCCTATAGAATCCACATGGCAGGAAAAGTAGCACTCACCGAGAAAGTCATAAACATTAACCACTGCATTTCTGATAAAAGTCTAAGATATACAGAGAATTTACTTATAAACTACAACACAACAAAGAAGTAAATGCTGCTAGAAGTCACCACTTCTTTAGGCTATTATAGTATTTTAAAATATATTTCTGTAAAGGTTACTGTACCAAATGGTGGTTATGAAGTCATCTGGCTTGGGGTAAAGAGGGAGGGCAATGGGGTCACCTAAATGGGGGTGGCACCCTCATACCCTGTGCCCCACCCAGAAATATATCCCTATAGCTTCTCTATTATCTCTGTCTTTAGTGAGGGCATTCCTGAAAATAATATGTATACTTGAAATATGTTTTTGCATTAATTGTGTCAAAGAATGTACAGGTTTTATTAATTTTTTAAATGACTAGTTTAGAAGAATAGAAGGATATTTTGTTTTTCTGCATTATTCAAATATAATTCATTGGGTTAAGAGTTTTTTTTTTTTGTAGAGTAAGAGAAGTTATGTTTACAAATCATAAAGGCAAGTATTTATTTACATGGTTGTTGAGTATATTTCCAGTCCTTGACCAGACGGAACACCACTGGGGGTCCCTAGGACAGGCTTAGTATTCCTTTGGAGGTACAGGATTAAAATGGGCTGATTTAGAACAGGGCTGATATTTACCTGTTTTGGGAGCATCTGAAAGTTTTTTCAATTACATATATGTTTGTATTTTATACAATGACAGTATCATGATGTAAAACGTATTTCTTCCTGTGGGTAGCAATCAAAAAAGTTTGAAACCCATTGGTCCAGATCAGTGTTCTCGACAATTTTGGCTGGGAACCTCTATTAGTAAAAAAAAAACAAAAAACACAACACCAAAAACTGAAAATGAATCTTAATCAAGTATGAATCCAATACGAACATGGCTACTATTCTGTGTTTATTTAGGGACACACAGAGCAAAGGGTGACGTAACCAGTGAAGTGGAACAGAAGATGTAAAATTTTCTTCCTGCCCTCCACAGTGCAGCGCCCCCTCGCTCCTCGGCGCAGCCCCCCTCCCTCCATGGTGCAGTCCCCCTCCCTCCTCGGCGCAGCCCCCCTCCCTCCACAGCACAGCACCTCCTTCAGCGTGTCTCAGTTCCTTTGGATAATGCAACTCACATTGCACACGATGCGTTCGTTCAACCTGCTCATTACTGGCCTGCGGCCTCTTCAGGACACAAAGTTAAAAGTTTCACCTACAGCCTCGTTAAGGCAGCCGGTTGATGCCTTGTGTGGTTATGTAGATGGACTCTAACTTAGGAATTTAATAAGAACTTCTCACAGTATTTTTAAGTGGTTTACAGGATGTTTACGTAACATTTTATACTTCTTATAATGTTAATTCTTGTTTCTTAGGAATTAATTATTTCCATTATTTGCTAATGTAGAAAATGTCAGAAAGAAAATGGCACTTTCACCTTTTAGGCATGAAACCTTCATTGCGCTTGAGCTGCAGCTTCAGGTTTCCTGCTGGAGCAGTAAAAGCAGAGACTTTCTGAAACTGGGGTCTGCGGTCGCCGGTGGCCGAGGAGACCCTCTGATGGAGCAGCCCCGCTGGGCATCGGGAGCCGTACCAGGCCTTTCCATGTGCAATCCTATCCAGTCTCTGAGTCCAGACTCCTCACATTCAATGAGAAAATCGGCTGCACCCCTGGGCGAGCAGGTCTGGAATTAGGTCGGCACCAGCTGGCAGCAAAGTCGGGACTTGGCCCAGGACCCCTGACTCATGAATGTGCAATCAAGTCTGCCACCGGAAGCTGAGCGTCTAACCTCCAAAGAAAGGGCTTTTGGAGAGGTGGCCAGGTGTCCACTAAACCCTTCTCCATACCTGGGCGTTTACCAAGACTTCGCGGCTCCCTGGCCGCACATGAGGCCAAATGGCTATAGCCCGGTCGGCAGAAGAAAGAGCCTTCTGCCATCCCCATGCTGGGGCTGATGGGAGAGGTGCACATCTTCTCCATCATTGGTCCCCACTGTGCCGGCGGGATCCTGGACTGGGGGGTCAGTCTGCCCAGGACAACAGTGATGAGTCCCGATGGCACGGCAAAGTCAAAAACACAGAAACACCACTTTTTTGTTTTTTAATTAATCAATCAATTTTTAGAGAGAAGAGAAGGGAAGGATAAAGAGAGGGACAGAAACAACCGTGTAAGAGAGAACTATGGATTGGTTGCCTTTGACAGAGCTCCACCAGGGACAGAACCCACAGCCCAGGCACATGCCCAATTAGGAATCGAACTGGCGAACTTTCAGTTTGCAGGAAGATGCCCAGCCCACCGAGCCACACCAGTTCCCTTTAGTGCTTGTAGACCATCGTCAGGTTTCGTCAGGGCCGGAAACACCATGGTGAGAAAACCCCCCACCCACCTGAAACTCTGTCCCCTCCCAGGTGAGAACGAAGCTGTGTTTGGGAGTGAGCCATTGCATCCGGGTTGCTGGGCACAGCCGTTTTCTCTGCAATAACCAGTGACACTTGTTAGGGGCCCCGTGTTAGGACCATCCGTCTGGGAGAAGCCAGGACTGAGACAAGGCCACAGATGCCATCCTAACCACCTCCACCTCAGAGATTGTTCCATTTTTACCTTTACAAAGGATGGAAAAGCTCAGAGGATCCTCTGTGAAACATGTGATAGAGTTCAGATTTTAAAATGAGATAATTAGCAGAAAGTTCCTGGTATTTCTCAGTCATACTGGGTTGAAAGATGGGCACCTGGCCCACACTGAGTAGGGGTGGGGCTGGGGGTGGGGTTGTGGGGAACACCAGGTATTGTAGTTAAAGCATCACGGAGCAGAACTTACCTACGGGGCTCCTGTTAAATAGGCCTTCTCTGAATTTAGGGGTGCCTAGTATTTACAACTATTTTACAATCTGGAAGGAGGCTGGCATGGACGGAACTGTGTCCCCCAGAGGTTCATAGGCTGGAGCCCAACCCTCGGGCCCTCAGGAAGCGAGAGAGGGCCTTAAAGGGGAAACTCGGTGAAAACGCTGCCGCTAGGGGGCGCTGCAGCCAACCTGTGTCCTTGAAAGAAGAGGTTCACAGACACACTGGGGCTGCGGGCACAACGGGACGGTCATGGGGAGAGGCACCCCGAGTGTGGCAGTCTGAGAGCCCAGGAGACAGGCCTCAGAGGACCCCAAACCTGCAGCACCCCAACCTTGGCCTGCCGGCCTCCAGAACCGTGGGAGACAGATCCCTGTTACTTAAGCCCCCCAGTCTGCGGTATTTGGTTATGGAAGCTCTGGAAAATGAGACAGTGGCCCGAGACCACAGCACTGTTACCTGCTCCAGGCAGCACAGCGGGAGGAGGGGGCGGAGTCGGAGGGACGCGTCAGACCAAATCCTACCGCTTCCCGGAACACTTCTCATTCCCCCCCCCACCCTCCGCCCCCCTCCCCTGGACTGCCTCGGCTTTTCATGCAGTGTTTCCCGGTACAAATCGTTTCCCAGGGTAATGGTTTCTAGTAAAGGCTTGAAAAGCAAAAAAATTAAAAAATGCTCATTTTTCAAACTACTAAGTGGAATCGGTAATAAAACATATAAGAGGGCCCGGAAGGTGTTCAGATTTTACTGGAAATACGTGATCACTTGGTGCGGAAATTATATATTTATCTTCCTCTCGACATCAGAATATTAAACCACTCCTCCTCTTGCTAAACGGCTATGCACTTAAAACATTACAGCGTTTCACTGTCCTGCTGAGGGACCAAATGATATAGACTCTCATGAATATGTAAATCAGCCCCTCTAAGCATATTATTATTTCAAAGATAGTTGGAGGTCAGCTGCCCACAGCAATTTCTGTGCATGAAGTTTCATTAATACAAGACTCCACACAGCAGGAAAGTTTTTATCACAGTTGCTGTGTGTGTGCATGTATGAGTGTATATGAGAGTGTAAGTGTGTATGTGTGTGACAGTGTTTGAGTGTGAGTGTGCACATGTGTGAGTGCATGAGTGTCCATGAACATGAGTGTGCATACACATGTGAGTGCATGCAAGAGTATGTGTGTGCACATGTGTGCACATACATGTGTGAGTATGCATGTGTGTGCGTGTGCATGCATTTGTGAGTGTGCATGCTTTCAGTGGCCTGAGTAACCCAGAGACCTGAGCGCAGCCACAGGCACTGCCGGTGGCCTCTGGATGACAATGGGGATGGGGTGTAATGAAGGAAAACACCTCCATAAGCACTTAAAAATCACACTTAGCTGAGTCGGAGAAGGGGGACTGAAAATTCAAAGCAATTTCTGTCTCAAAGAAAACCCTTCAATTCTCTTGACCCAGATGGCCCTGGTTTCTCTGCAGCCACCTGGCTCCACCACCTGCAGCTGCTGAGCAGCCAGCACAGCGGTCGCTGCCCGAGATAGCAGCGGGATGGTCCATGGCATCTTGAACATGGTAACCGCCACAACCTCCCTGGCAGCGTTCTAGGTGGGTCTCAGCAACTGAAGTGGTGCCGAGTAAACTGCAGAACCACCCAAAATGCAGTGTGCAGCGGTGATGGTGGCGCGGGGAACTGCCGGCAAACAGGATATTTAATGCGGTGAGCTGTGCTTCTTGATGCTCATAATGTGAACAGGAGGCTCTTCCTCTCCCCCAGCTGTGATGACATTGATCTTCTGGTCCAGGTAACTCGTTGCAACCCCAGCTATAGCTGGTGTAGTAGGTACAGAGGTACAGCTTTGATGTCTGTGAGTGTGAGCTCGAAGTTCATCTGATGAAAAGGGTAAGAACGAGCTCTGTTCCCACCCACAGCAACCGAGATGAGGAAAATGGACCACAGCTGTAACTCGGCACAATGAACAAAGCACGTGCAATGGAAGCAGGAACACACGCCCTGAGCCCTGGGGCTGAGAGGGAGTCAGAGCTTGCTGGCCTGGGGCAGAGCTGGGACTCAGGTGCCTCTGGTGGGGGAGATTCGATAAAAGCCTTCCAGAGTCATTTGAAAGTTAAAAGCATGCACCTACTGATATTAGTTAGGGGTGCACACGCATAAGGTGGTGACCTCATGAGAAAAAGCAAACAAGGAGCATCACCAAAGTTGCGCTACCAGTGGCACCCAGGTGAGAGGGGAGGGCTGTGTGAGAGGTGGGCATGGGAGCTGGGGGACACAGCCTCACTTGGCTCCAGGCCTGGGTGCTGGTCACACAGGTTCCCTGCAAGTGTGCAAACCTGTGGCAAGGTTGTGTGTGCATGACAGGTCTCCTAATAGGTTCAGAATACATTGATCCATTTATTTATTTTTATTTTTTATTTTTTCTTAATTACTTTATTGTTGTTCATTTACAGTTGTCTGCATTTTCCTCCCACCACTCCCCTCCCACCCCAGCCAATCCCACCTCCCTCCCTTGCTCCCACCCTCCCCCTTGGTTATGTCCATGTGTCCCTTATAGTGTGTCCTGAAAACCCTTTCCCCCACTGTGCCCTCCCCACTCCCCTCTGGCTATTGTTAGGTTGTTCTTAATTTCAATGTCTCTGATTATATTTTGTTTGCTTTTTTATTTTGTTGGTTATGTTCCAGTTAAAGGTGAGATCATATGGTATTTGTCCCTCACCTTCTGGCTTATCCACCTAATAAGTGAATTTGGAAAAACAGCAGGATACAAAGTCAATATTCAGAAATCAAAGGCATTTGTGTACACCAAGAATGAAACATCAGAAACGGAAATCAGGGAAAAATCCCATTTGCTATAGCCACAAGAAAAATACAGTACCTAGGAATAAACCTAACCAAGGAGATAAAAGACCTGTACTCAGAAAACTACACAACACTGAAGAAAGAAATTAAGGGAGACACAAACAAACAGAAGCATGTACCATGCTCATGGATAGGAAGAATTCACATCATCAAAATGGCCATACTACCCAAAATGATTTATAGATTCAATGCAATCCCTATTAACACATTGCGTACCGCATAGAAATCTCTAAGACATATACCAGGGACCGCACGTTTTGGGGCAAGCTGCATGTTATTTAAATCATCATAACTACAGATCGTCTCTGAAATAGTCAAAACAGTCATCTGCATCTTCGATCTCACTAGGAATATCTGATAAATTATCGTTAAATACTTCTGGAAGTGTATCTGTTTCGTTGGTTTCCTTCCTTTTTCTGAGAGGGGGCATTTCTAAAAGTGCCAGGAACTTGAAGACGAAGACTATTCGAATGACCAAAATACAATGTAACTGCGATGCTTTATGGGTTCGTGCAACTATATAGTTTTTGTAGATTGACTTGCACGGTTTCCACCAATGAGATCGCTTCATTCGATGTGGACAGGACAGTGTGTTGACATCTAAGGTCCATGACAGATGGCGCGTGAAAAACGAGAAAACTCGTGAGCGGTCCTTAACAGATGGTATGTGAACCATGCGAAACCTCATATAAGCAGTACGCAATGTGTTAAAGTACCATTGATCCATTTAAAATGCTATCCTTGAAGGTCAGTTAACCCTCTATGGACTATGGCGCTGAGCCTTGGAGCCTCAGGAGAGCACCCCCCACCCCAACGCCCACAGGGGCACAAATGGGAAGTCGTGCTGACTGCAGAGAAGGTGGGGGAGGGGCTGGCATGCACGCAGCTTAAGAAAAGAAGAAAAAGCCTACAGGCAGCTTTTGAACAACTCTTGTAGCTATCTTAAGCACTAACAGGCATCTGTCTAGATCTCTTTGGGTATGTAATAAATTTACACATAAAAATGGTTTGCTTTTTCCTTATAAGACAAAGAAAGAACGCTCCTCTTAAGAGTTGGGGGCAGAAGTGGGTGGAAAGAAATGATTTTCGCCTTTTCTGCTCACTGTTCAAAGCATTCCTGCCTTACTTCTGTTTTCTAAAATGTTATTTTTAACCACTTAATAAGATGCAAGAGAAGAAGAAAGGCAGCTTGCAAAGTAGAAACCCGAGCAAAGGAAGAATCTGGGGTGCAGTTCGTGGCTGGGACAGGGGCTCCCTGGAGAAGAAGAGAGAAACACTTCTGGTACCATTTCCAACAGGCGTGTAAAAACACATCATTTGTAATCCACGGAAGATACATGTGTGTACTTGAACCAGGTGCCCGCCCGCTGTCTCCGGAGCAGGGTTCTACAGAGACAGCATCTCCGAGGCCAGACGGAGGGCCTTACCGTAGACAGCACCTGGCCATCCAGCTAGAACAGGCTCTGAACGCCATCGGTTCTGTACTGTAGCTCTCTGTCTGGTCCTGTCCACGGACCAGTCACTCTGTATAAGGGGCCGCTTGACTGAGTGCCCGGCCTGTGGCAGGCGGGGACAGGAGAGCTGAAAGCCCTTCAGTAGAGTTCACGTTTCACCTTCCTCTCCATCAGTGTTAGAGCTGCTGTGTGTCTGCAGACCCGTTTGCTTTTACTAGCCCCCTTTCCCTACACACCTGTGCACATGCATGTGTATGCACACACACGCACAGGCACACGCTTGCACACACACACCTCCTGTGGTCAGTTGGGGCCTTGTGGAGGAGCTCTGGCATGGGAGTGTGTGAAGGAGGGACGGACTCCCTCCTGTTCCGGGCCTGCTCTCTAAAAATTCTCCTGGGGGACCTCCCTCTCTCTTCCTCAGGCCGAGCCTGGATGAGGAGGACCCAGTAGGCATTCGGTGGCCACTGAGGATGACGGAATCTGAGCCCCTGAATGACGCCGTGGGGCAGAGGCCTCGCAGCCAACCCGCGTGCTGCTGTTACTTGATGGCAACAAGCCTTGACTCTGCGGTTCCCGGGTGGCGTTTGTTAGAGGGTTAGACTGCTGTCCTGACGTCACTGCGCCTCGTAGTCACACGTGAGGAAAGCTGCGGAGACTGCAAAACCACCCCCCCAATACAAAGTTTACCGTTGACCTCAGAAAATAAGGAAGCATGATTCGATTTTAAGTAATTTTGAGGCTGATAGAGCACCGGCTTAGGACGGAGGCTGCGCACATCCCGGGGCTCCTGCTGTCGTGAGCTGCTCGAGTTCTAGGGGGCAGGGATAGAGGGGTGCACCTTGCAGACTGACAGGCAGACACGGGAGACTATGGGCGTGTGTGAACAGGCTTATCAGTCACTTGTGAATATTGTGAAGCTCATCAGAAGAATTGCCATATTGCTCTTAGCAAATATATGAATTTATATTCCGAGCTGTTTTACACGCGTGTCCATCACGTTATCCTTTGTGCTGTAAATTAGCAAATTTTTAGTAACTAACTATGTTCAAGTTTTAGCATGTATATGGATCATCTGCATATCTTCTTTAGGGATCTATCTTGCAATATGTTCCCCTACTTTTCAACGTGGTTTTAGAAAGCATACTGACTTGGGCATGTGTGTGCACTTGGGAGAGCAACGTTCAAAAGCCAATGGAACCTCCGCTGGATCTCCTGTTTAGCTCCCTGAACAGCTGTGCAGCCGGCCTTCCTGCCTCTCCAGGCATCAAGACTGTACCGCAAAAGGACCCCAATGATCTGCTCATGCTTCGTGCTGCCCCCAGGGATTCTGGGGCCCCTGATGGGCTGCAGTGAGGGAGGGGTGCATTAGCTAGGACGGTAATGTCACTACCATTCTGTCACATGAAAACTGGAATTATGTAAGGGACCTGGGAGGGAAAGAGTAAAAAGGAAGAAAGGCAAGCATTGAAGGCAGAAGAGGGGACGTACTGGAGGTGACACCCCTGGCATGTCACAAGGAGGGGGGACTTCTCCTTCGGACGCTGTGAAATGATGGGGCATCGGCGTTGCCAGGGTGCACAGTGAACCCGGGTGAAAGTGTTGCACGGGGCCTCCCTCACACCCTCTCCGCGGCAGCTCTCCGCAACACACCAAGCTAATGCCAGGAAGCCCCGCCTAGCTGTGCGAGCAACACGCAGAGTCCACCACTGACACTCAGAGCGCTCCGCCACTTCAAAATAGTTCCAGGTGGATGAGCGGGCACAGCACAGAGACAGCAAACAGTCCACATCATTAGAAGAGGTCTCCCACGCCCATGGCTTCACGCCAGAGTTTGTCAGAGCCTCTGGAAATAGGTCCTTTGGGCTGTGTTTGCCAATCTTGTTTGCAACTCCATCAGCAGTTATTGAAAAACCCATGCTGAGTAGCAGATCAAATCACTCACAGAAAAAACCGACAAGGACAGGGAGAGTCCGTTTGTACTAACTAATGCTGCTTCCCCAGGTGGCTTGTAGAACGCTCAAACTTTTAAACCAGGAGCTTAAATAAGTCCCGAGAGTCACTTACATGGCCTGAGGCTCGGCTGGGCACTGGGGTATGTGAAAATCGGTGTGTGACTGAAATGCACCTCCAGGGCCCCAGGTAGAGTGGTGGGTGTGTGTGTGTGGGGGGGAAGTTGGGGGCACACGCTGCCCTGGAGTCAACCAGACCTGGATTCAAACCTCAGCTCTGCGCTTCCCAACACTGTGATCCTGGGCACCAATTGGATGGCGTCCTCCCTCCTTCCTCTGTGAAATGACAGTGATTCCTGCTTTGCAAGCCTACTGTTGTTTCAAATTTGGAAAAAGTGCTAAAAAGTGAGCTGTGAGCCTCAAATGCTTCATCTATAAAATGGAAATAAGGACAGCATCCTTTATAACAGGGCTTTCTGGGGATTAAATGAGATTTTGTGGCACCTCATACACAGTTAGTGCTCAGTAACAGCTCAAATCATTACTTATTTTTACTCTTGGGGAAATAAAACCCAGCCTCCTACTCTTACAAAACAAAACAAAATTTCTGATTGGATGAGGAGCTCACACACAGGAAGAGGGATTTGCACTGGAAAGTATTTTCAACCAGTTGTAACTGCTCTTCATAACCGTGTTGAAGAAGTTGATTCCCTGTTGACTGGTCATATCCAGAAGAAGGCATGTGTCTCATATTGAGCTTTGAAGGTGTTTGGCTTAACCCTTTCGGTACGAGCGCTCTTCCCGACGTGACACTCCTGCTGTACGAGGTGCTGCGCCGAAAACGCGCACATAGCACATGGTCAGTCCTCCTTTGTGTGAAGACTTTCCTAACCTTATATAAGATCTATGTAATAAAACAATGCTTTTTTCCAAGTGTTGTTTGTAACTTTAATATTAAGAGATAGTTATATAAAATTCTATCAATTATATAAGTAAAATTTATAAAAATTATATACAGATGGATGCCAGATATATCCGGCGCTCGTCCACACAGGTCATCAGATGGGCGCCGGATATATCCGGCACCCGTACCGAAAGGGTTAAGGAGCTTGAAGGAGGTTTCCAAGGCCAGAGTAGAGGGGAAAGGAATGTTTCATCACTCAGGTGGTAAGAGGTATTAGACACTTCTACAGAAATGGTGAGCTTACACGGACACTGCCAGTGACACATTTGGTACATGGGCTGCTTAGCAATAGAAATGGCATACTGGTCTCTTCTGTGTCTTCTGTGGGGCCAGTGCAGTTCGCTAATTCTCTCCACAGGCTCTGATTTTGATACACAGTCACTAGTCCCAGAAAACTGATCTCAGTTTTGTTTATGTTCCCCCCCCCCCAGCTCTATAGACACTAAAGAACGAAATTGGGGGGAAGGGTGAGAGTTACACAGTTGTGTTTCTCATAAAGCGTGGAAGAGCGGTCTTGAACACCACCGTGCACGAGAGAGGAACCGACCTAACATTCGCTCTGAGTGGTTCCCATGCCCCTAGCAGGATAATTCATTCCAGTTTGCAGGCAAGAAAAGGTCCTTTGGTCGGTACCCAAATAGGAACACAACCATCAAGCACATTTAACTACTTGTTTGCTAATGAGTCTGCCCCATTTCTCCTCCTCCAAACCCCCCCAGCTCAGAAAGGCACGGAACAGATTCCAGCTGTAGATGGCTGGGCTGGAGAAACCACTTCTGGTCGTCAGATGGCAACTTTGCCACTGACAGGAAGTGATGGCTTTAGGAATAAAATGCCACTTGAAAACATAAATTGATCTTGCTCTAATTTTCTTGGAGGAATTATACCTATCCCCCAAATAGCTAGCAGCCACCACAGGTGACTCACGCCTTTTGGCCAGGTGTTCCAAGCTGCATGGTGGGAAGGGAAAGGGACACTCTTCAGAGAAATCCACAAAGTCAGCCTAAGCTTCCAAAAACGTAAGAGAATGCCGGGGCCCGATCCTGGGGTCCTTACACAGGGCTGCTGAGGTTGGCCGGGAGCCCCAGGCAGAGGGTCCGAGCACCGGGGCCAGAGTGACCAGCAACACGCCCATTTCCTGGGTGGATCCGGCACAGACTTGGGGCCACGCTGGGGTAATCCAGAGCCCATAGAGCTGACCTTTCAGGACACTCTTAGTTCCTTCACAGAATTATCCATTATTTTTGCTTTCCATGCATATTATTTAAGTCTTATTTATAAGATTCATGAGCTTAATGCAACCTTTTAATTAACACCACAGCATTCTCGACCACACCACAGAAGTCGTATAGGTTCAATCAATTCTTGTCCCTAACAGTCTGCTCTTTTTATTTACGGATGGAAAAACTTTGATTTTCTAATTCTATATTACTATGACTTTATTATATATGTCTTATTTTATGCTCTACGAATCCAGGCAAAGTCGAATAAAACAAGGGGGAAAGATGGCCAGATAAGTAGGTGAGTAAATAATGCTTCATAATTGGTTGACTTATGCATCGAATTATAAGAAATGCCAACCTAGAGTCAAGGAATGTCTAAATACATGTTACTCTATGAATACACATGTATATGCATACATGCACATATGCACACACACATTACATGTACTGCCCTTGGGAATACATGCTCATGCAATGCCCAAAATACCAAAGGCAAATGCACATTTTGTGCTTACTGTCTTCAGCATGTAACCTAAAGATACTTTATATGGCATTATTTTTTCCTACCCACATAGAATGTGTGCAGTAGGTGCTACTGTGTTATCCCAATTTTATCTTGAAGTGAAGCTGAGGCACACCAATGTTACGTAACTTGTCCTATGTTACTCAGTGTCAGGACGGGAACTTGGCTCTCTGATGCTCTGTGAACATCCCAGGGCATGTGCAAAAGGATTCATTGATTTACTGGAGGTATCATTAGAACTTCTACGGGAACTATTTAAAGTATGAAAAATTAACCTTCATTAAGAATGTACAGGCTGGTACCTCCCACAGCCTGGTCTGCATATCAAGTGACCAGGTGCTGTCCCCTGTGCAGGGACACCCTGAAGGGACAGGGGTCCTACAACAGAGACCCAGAGAGTGAAACCCTCTCTTGTTGGTTCCCTTTTGCAGAAGATCATCTGTGCTTGGCTAAAAGATTTGTAGGCAAATTATGTCTGTCAAAACACGTAAGTGACTTAAGGAGACTCAAGGTTCCTGCAAAGAAACCATTAATTCAGACAGCAGCGATCGAGCAAGCGTGAGCCGAGAGAGAGAATGACAGTGGCACCGATGACTGAGGGGCTGTTCTCCCTGACGTTACCCTCACCTGGAGGGTGTGATAGGCCCTGAGGTAAAAACTAAGTCAGGTACGAAGCCATTACACTTAGCAAGACACTTAGAAATCGAGCAAGCAATAAATGAGCAAAGACTAAACCCAATCCAGTTTGCTTTCATAAAAAAATTCCGTAACATCCAAAAGTATCTTTTCACATAGTATGGGGGACACATATCTGAGTCACAGGAGAAACAGTATTGTGACAAAGTGAACTATATTCTGTTATGAGTAAGTGTTTTGGGAATCCAGCAGTCCCCCCATCCATGGGCACATGTTCCAAGACCCCCAGGGGAGGCCTGAAGGTACAGACACCACTGAACCACATGCACTATGGTTTTTCTCATCCATACAGACCTATAACAACATTCAATTCACAAACTGGGCTTCTCTCTCTCTCCCAGGCCCTCTCACTGCCCTGTCCTCACATTTTTACTTAGGGGAGGCACTTTGTGGCTTCCCCGTGGTGTACATGAAGGGCCAGCATCGCTGCCCTTGCACTCTGGGGACATTGTTAAGTAAAACAAGGGTGACTTGAACATGAGCACTGTAATATCATAAGCAGCTACTCAGTGACTAATGGCTGGGTGACACGTGGCATGAAAACCCTGGACAAAGGGATGGCTGGCCTGCCAGCAGGACAACGTGGGGCGGCACGAGAGCCCATCATGCTACTCAGAACGGCACACAATCTAAACTCCAGGGATTGTTCATTTTGGAATTTTTCCATTGACGATTTGCAGGTTGGCCGGGGATAACGGAAACCTTGAAAAGCAAAGCCACGGATAAGAGGAGGCTACTGTATGTATTAAAACGTTGTTGAAGGCGTGAGGAAATAGGATTGGAACGAGCGAATTATGCGGTGCAGGACGGTTACTGCACAGGGCAGTGACCGGCCCCAGCCCGTGGTCATTTGCTACCCTCTTTCATAACGAAATGGGGAAACAGGCAGCCTTCTGCTGGTTGCTTCTGAACATTAGGGGAAAGAGGTGTCAAGCAAGAAAGGACTCTATGGTAAGTGTCACTTAAAAACAAAAGCACAGCTTTATCACGCATTGGTTAAGTAGCCAGAAATGAGGCAGGTGTGTTTGCAAACAGATATCTGAAAGGATCCCCAAGGAAAAAATACAAAAGAGCATACTGGAAATTCATCCACTCCCTGCCTCACTCACTATTAAGACACAGAAGGTGAATCCAGGAGCACACAGTTCCCAGGATGTCCTTGACAAGGTTAATTTAAAGAAATTGCTTTAAAAAGCTATTTAAAATATAACTACACTCCATTTGAATCTATACACATAATGCATTTTATTTAGATATAGAATTTGATCATGCAAATCTTTTGTTTCACAGAGAGGCTGATACCTTGTTGCAAAAAATAAAAAACTAGCAAAATGAAAGTGAGTTTACATACATTCTTTACACAAGTGTAAGTGATTCAACATTGTCAACCTTCCCTGTGATTGTAGTGTGCTATATAGAAAGAATTTTTTAAAAAATATATTTAACTTATTCACTTAATCTGTTCCTTGAGGAAAAGGTGATATTTTTAAAATGAGTGAGAAAATGAAATGCAAAAGGATCTTATTATCAAAGGTGCTCAGCCTTGTTCAAAAAAAATAACTATATGGAAATACCATTTCTCAAATATAAGATGGAGGAAAACGCCGCATGTTTTAATTGCTTTGTTGGTGAGACGGGGTGTGGGGAGACTGCCAAGGTGGGAACCAGACGTGGTCCCGCTGTTGGGAGGGGAGTTAAACTAATAGACTCTCCCCTTTGATGGGGGAGCCCCACCCTCGACGCCCACCCCATGATGCTCTGACAGGACTATGGGAAGACATGCGCACACAAGTCCATCAGTAGCCCCAGTATTTGTAACAAGAAAAGTGAAAACTAAGCGCTCACCAACAAGGGAAAAGTAAGGTATATGTACACGGCAATGGAATTCAATGATGCTGTTTTCTCCAATGAAGAGACCACCCGCATATTACCAGGGAGCAGCACAGACCAGGAGTGGGAAGAAAGCACGCACGGCGCCCAGCTTCCCGTGTGAGAAGGCAGCGGCGCCAATCTGTATCAACATCCACGTCCCTGTGATTTGTTTACGTGTTTTTAAGGTGGGAGATTCTCCAAACAAAGGTGCACCCACGGGGGGAGGGACAGAATTTGAAGTGCACGGGAGCTGAAGCTCTGTTCTGTTAACGGGGCTTGTTTTACAGCTTCGACCTTGGGATTCTGTCAACATGCTGCCTGATTACAACAAAATAAATTTTAAAAACATTTCGAAGAAAAATAAACATGTATGTGATCGGGGACATCAGTAGAGTGTGACTCTCGCCCCCTCTGGGAACGCAGCCTGACTGCGAAACCAAGGGCGGGAGCCTCCCTGCGGCCCCAGGTGACTGTGCAGCGCCTGCGGGCCCCCGTGCGGGGTCTGTGGCTGCGACTTGAACAAGCGAGAGTGCTGACGTCACTTCGGAACAGGATCTTTGCTAAGACGCACAACTGTCGTGAGATTAGTGACTGTGAGTGCAAATTCCTCGACTCCGAATTTGAACTGGACATGCCAGTACACCATTGATATTGCAGTTCACACTTACTTTTTAAAAGCATGCGTCCCAGCTCTCTGAGCTAGGCCTGGGAAGCAGGGGCCGGCCTAGCATCACAGCCTGCCGGGCTCTGGGACTGAGACTTCACGCACCAGAGCTCCTCAGGAACAGGGCGCATCCCAGGTGACTGAGAGCGAGTTTGACAAAGAAAGCCCAGAACGTCTTGTTGTACTAGAAAGCCTGGCTAATGTGCACCGAGCGAGGTTATTTACTGTTTTTCCTTACTTAGTATGTTCAAAGTGTTCCATAATTAAAGAGCTTTACAACTTTAAAACATATGATAAATAAGTTGATTTTTTAAAAGTAACTTGTCTATGAAGAGGAAATTTGGAAATGTGTGTTTGTAAATATTTCTGTGTTATTTGGTTTTATGGAGAGAAAGGGTTTACCCATTAAAAACCTCATTAAAAAATTAACAACAGAAACAAAATTCTCCCAAAGTTCAAATAAAAATCAGTGTTTCACTGCTTTTTGAATCATTTTGTTAAAAATATAAAAGCACAATACCATTCAATGAGTTTTCCTTAACAATATGTTGACACCTATGTTATGTAAATCTTAATTTAAAAACCATTGCATTATTTCCAGATACATTGGAAAAATGATCATACTTTACAAAATCAACAATGCAACTAGCTGCTCCCATTTAGATCTTGGAAATAATTTTGAGGTATATTTTTCAGCTATGAACGGCATTAAAACTCAGCATTGAAATGCGTTGAACTTAAAACCTGATCATTCAATCAATATACCACATAGCTCCCAACCACAGTTTTCAAAATCAGTGAAACCTATCTATTCGCACTACAGCCATTAAAAACAAATATATAATGAGGTCTGGACCCTTACTTCACTTCACAAACAAAAATTAACTCAAACTGGATCAATGACCTAAATACAAGAGATAAGCTATTCAGTGAAAACCTAGGGGTAAATTTCCATGACCTTGGATTTGGCAATGGATTCTTATACTTGGCACCGAAAGCACAAACAACAACAGAAAGAAAAACCTCCAGATAAACTGAACTTCATCAAAATTAAAAACTTCTGTGTATCAAAGGGACATTCTCACCAACCTACAGAAGAAATGTTGGGAAATCACGTATCTGCTAAGGGTTCCGTGTCCAGAATATGTGAAGATGCCTACTCCTCAACAAGACAAACAACCCAATGAAAAATGCACGAAGGACTCGAATAGGCATTTCTCTAAATAAATAGTCAAATGGCAAACAGGCATATGAGAAGACATTCAACATTATTGGTCATTAAAGAAATGCAAATCAAAACCACAATAAGACGCCTCTTCACACCTAATGGGATGGCTGAAGCTATGTAAAATCATTTTGTAGTTTTTCAAAAGGTTAAACACAGGATTCCGATACGACCCAGAATTAGTCATAATAGCTAAAAGGTAAAACAGCACCAACGCCCGCCAGCGAATGAATGGACAAACGTGGCAGAACCGTTCAGTGGAATATTATTCAGCCGTAAAAATGGATGAAGAAACACGCCATCACTTGGACGAACTTCAAAAACACAGTGAAAGAAGAAAGACACTAAAGGTCACATTTGCATGTCCCCTTTTACATGACGTGTCCAGAATTGAAAAATCCCTGGAAGCAGACCACAGTGGTTGTTGTGGACGGGAGGGTGGCGTGTGGGCAGCGATCACCGAATGGGCATGGGCTCTTTTTCTGGGGTGACAAAAATGTTTTGAAACTAGAGAGAGCCGTGTGGTCACTGCGTTGCACTGTGAATGCACAAAATGCCACTGACTTGTACCCTTTAAAATGGTTAATTGTGTATTATATTGAACTTCACCTCAATTAAAAAATACGAGCAATAATATAGTGCAAGTAAAAGATGTTTTGTAAATGTTGAAAGATCTAAAAAATATTTCAGATCTTCAATAGTTCAGCTTTATCTCCTTCTTCCTTAACTCCTTTTTAAATACATGTTATTTCACACACATGGGTATGTGCTCAAAATTTGTAGTGATAGGCGTGGATGATTTAATAGCACTGCTCCAGACTAATAAATCTATAACTTGCTGGGTGAATCCCTAGACACACTTTAGGTACCTTGGCTGAATAATATTACGAATTCTATTTCCAATGCCTGTGTGCAGCTTTTGCATTTTCTAGTTCAACACAGTTCTTTCATACCTTAGTGTTTTGTATTGTTTTGTGATCCAAACACGAATGTCTCTTGTCTGGCAGTGATCAAATAGATATTTGAATTTTCACCCCTCAGCAAGGGATTGGGTGTACCTAAGATATTCCTTCATCGACGGCTGACCTTCAGTGCTCAGTCAGCACTGAGTTGGTCAGAACGGCGCCGGACTTACCCACACAAGGCAGAGAGTAGCCCAGCTGAGGGTCATGGACGAACTGCCGATCGTTCAGCCTGGTCACGCAGTAGAGGTGGAAGCAGTCCAAGCAGATCACGTGGCGGGAGTCACACTGGAAAACCAGGACGGGGCTCCTGCAAAGGTGAGGACAGACATTTCCTGTGGGACTGACCAGGCAGAGGCCACACGCACCGTAGGACAGTGAGCAAGCCTTTTGGGCTGCGGAGCACGGAGCCCACGTACATCAGGGCTACATCTTAAGAATTGGAAGCACTCCATTAACTATACAGAACATCAATTTTTCTAGTTTTATATGTTTTACATTACCATATTTACCAATCGGCTGTTTAAACCTGAGCTCCGACAGACCCTCTTTTGAGAAGCCTCCCCTGACTCATAATTCCCAATTAACCTACTAATCACCCCATATACTTACATGTATTCCTATCGATCCATCATGACCTCCTAGTATTGATAAGTTTGTCCTGTCTTAGAGGCTGGGAACCCTTGGAGGTAGACACTACTTTATACTGATATTCTCATAGCACTAGGCATTGGAAGGTTTTAAATAAATGCTCCTTGAATTTTGTTATAATAATATATAGAACCTGAACTTCTCCAAAGTCAGAAGAAAAATGATTATGGAGTCAAAGTAGGCAGGTTAAACAGGAGATCATCTTTCACTGGCAAGTCGAAAAGGAGAATTTCAAAATGAGTGATGATTGAGCAGATTCTTCTACTCTCAGATTCTGTCTACGTGCTCACCCCCAGCCCACCCAAACACCCCGTTTCTTAAGTTAAGGTTATGACATCACTATAAATTGATATATTCAATTCCTAAAAATTTTGGATTCCTTTAAAACACTTTATAGGAAACAAAGATTTCCTGCATAACTGTGCATTTCTGCTAGTAAATGAGCCATGCAGTTTTATGACAGAAAGGAGACAAATTGAATATATTAATTTGAGATCATTCCCAAGGAGATTTTAATAGTAAAAAAGTTATTGGAGTTTGTTTAGATAAGCCCATTCTCTATGTAATGATAATTAAATACAAAATATTTTTCATTTCACACACAATTCCCAACAGATCTGTGTTCTTCAAAAGCCCTTTCCCCAGAAAAACTGATATCAAACATTAATATTACAAAAAGGTAATTTCTTAACAATTAAAACATTTTCAAAATTCTGTTTTCCAACATATTTCAAAGTAATATCCAATATGAAACAAAATGGAAAAAAAACCCCTTGATATTTTAATGTCATGGATGTCCAGGACAACAGTCAACTTCACCTGAGCTAGTGTCCCTAAGTATGTTTATGTGCTTCTGTGTCCTGTGTGTGAACCCACCGATGTCCTTTTGGCGACGTTTTCAGTTCAGCGTGGGCTGTGCTCTGAACTGTCAACCTTTGCCCTTATAACAATCCCCCGTCGAAGAGGGTAAAATACAACACTTCCCTGCTTCTAACGTAAGTGTCACAAGGCTCACAGACAGCTTATTCGCCCTTCATGGCTTCTGTAGAGCTGCTACATTTGACCCGCTCCTCTCCCCCCAGGTCCTGTGAAAAATGCTGTCCATTCTGACTTTCCCGACATGGTTGATTAAGCCTGGAGAGAGCCCTAATCTGCTACCAACACATGGAAACATGGGAGAAAATAGGAGACCGTTACTAAAAGTGTTTCTTTATGTAACCAGGCTCAAAAGAAAGTGTGGCCTCTACCCTGTAGAAGAAATAAAACTGGAAACCAGAGCCACCAGCACCCAGACCGCAGCCTCAGTGCTCCAGCAAGAAGGTCAGGATACCGGTGTGCTCTTTCCTACCCCTGTTGCCAGACAGGCGGCTAGAGGACCTCTCTCTCAGGCTCGGCTGACCCTCACAGCCTTGTACTGCTGCTAGAGCGTGGCCCGAAGGGACCTACACCTCCTTGACAGTCCACAGAGCATGCGTTGTTCTTTACTCTAGTGGCAACATCCTAGCGTTCGGAACTGGTGAGCAAGACATGATAAACACAGCAGAGGCCACGGTGTGATGTGAACCCCTGCAGACACAGGGACCCAACACATGAGGAAAGGCTTCAGAGGTCCAATGTCTGGGGCACAGGGGGACACACCCCACAAAACAGAGGACACGACAGCCCACCTTGCCCCTGCCCTCACTAAGAATGGCGTGCAAGGTGATGGCAGGTTTGGTGGTGGCGGCAGCGGCTCTGGTTCCTGCACAGGGAAGCCCATCCTCCTGGTGACACGGAATGGGGCTACTAAGAATGAAGTGCGGTGACAGCAGCCCACTGCCCCGCACTGAGACACAGGCAGGAAGTCGAACCGACCAAACCGAAGGAGTGGAGGGAAAGGGGTGCAACGCACGCAGTGGGGGTGAGAACAGAAGACCAGCTGACTCCCTGGAAGGAAAGTCACTTCCCAGAAACAGCGTGTGTGGCACGGCCACAAGAGGCGGTGGTGTCAGTGGGGAGGGGGGTGCCACCCATGTGTCTTTGGAAAAGAAAAAACTAGCGACAGTTGCAGGAAGTCAGAAGTGGCTTCTCTATCACTATCTGCGCGGGGTCCATTTAGATACAACTGCCTATCTCTGTGGAGATGTGGATGCACAGAGAGCGTGGGTATACCTCACGTGTACCCTGATTTATAGACACTGAATACATAATGATAGAGGTACAGTCACAGACAGCATCTGTACACTTGACAAAGAGTTATCTGTCAGCTGGATTTCTTGATATACTTAGGAGGTAAGAGTGCTTATTTCTTACAAAGAATATTGCTAGGACTTGTGAAAAATTTCAGGGAGGGATAAGCCGGACTCTCAAAGAAAGGTTATTAGATGAGTCATCATCTGAGGAAATGAGTGAAAGCCATTTCGTGGATAGAGGGGCTACACAATTAATGACCGATGTGCTAATACTCATGAGCGCCGACATTGGACGAGGTGGCTTGCTAGGAACTTCACCTGCGTTTCCTGCATTCGTTCTCCTGAGATCAACCTCCCGCCTCTCCCATCCCTCCTGCCCCCACCCACCCCTGCTGGCCCGGCCCTTACCAATCCCAGCACACACTTCCAGTTCCCGTACCGGAAGGAACTTGTGTCCAGTAACGTCCGCCCCTGCAGTATGATATTAGCCTTTATATGGAAACCCAAATCCCAAATGTCAAGGTCCAGTTCAAGACTGAAGACCTTCAAGACACTTTCTCTGGAGCCCAGTTCGTCACCGGTTCTTCTCTTTCTCCCACCTTTCAACCCACAACGCCTATCACAATGTGCTGCAGAGAGTACCTGCCTGCACTCCACCTTAGCTGTCAACATCAAATGAAAAGTCCCCGAGACTACAGAGGCCACAGTCACATGATTGATGCAGTCATGACCTAGCCATGCCTCACCACCCAGAGCGTTGAGCACACGGTAAGTTATGCAGTCAAGTCACTGATTGGACCAGTGGATCAGTGAATGGACTGTGTTTATTTTATAATTTTTTTGCTCCCATCCATACATTTTTATTCCATGTTTACTAAGCACCTACTTTGGCTCCAGTAGGCACTTCATAAACACATGTGGACTACCACTCTGAGTGACTGAACACCTTACAGCCATAACTGGTACAAACAATGAGAAACACACATACCCTCAGCCACAGTGCTAAGCCTGGGGACACAGGGATGTGACACAGGTGTTCCAGGAGGTTTATGCAGTCACCAGACTCTGGCTCCTGGACATTAGGGGAGAGAGGGGATGAGTCTGCACTGCTCCATGGGGAACCTCGGCTGAACGTAAACAAATGGAGAAGGTGATTCTGGGGCACTGCACCTGCAGAGAAACGTGGTTGCTGGCCAGGGCAGGAAACAGATGTGGCAAAAAAATTCCTACAGCAAAAATTGCTATCAGCTGGGCTGGCTGAGAAGATGTATTGGGAAAAAAGAGAGGAGAGAGGAAAAGTGTTGGGGACAGAGACGACTCTGGTCAGGGACAGTGGTGGGGGGGTGCTCTCAGAGAGCATACTAGTGTCTGGTGTTAGGTCACGGGATTCACTGCAGGCTCCTAGGTGTGGGGAGGGTGGGGGGTGAAGCTTTGCTGAGTTTAGTTCTGAGGGATGTTTGGAGGGAAAGAAGCTGAAAGTCATGAAATCCATCTGGAGGTCATTCTAATGACTTAGGCATGAGCTACCAAGGGATGTGACAGTGGTGCATTGGTGGTCACAGGGATGGAAAGGAGGAGATGGATAGCAGTGACATTTCTGAGGAGAACAGGCCAGGACGTCCCTTCTCATGGGTCTTTGTTCCTCCTGACAGTCCTCTTTGCCCTTTGCTCAAATTATATATAAATGTTAATGGATCAATCTAGGAAATGATTTTACCCCAGTGAGCCAGGGTACTGAGCGGTGAATGAAAGGTTACATAAAGTTCTCCATCATGTGGAAAAGGAACCATAAAGGCGGCACTTGACATTACGGAAGAGTTATTTGTAAGCAACGACTTTACCCCTACGCCCTTTGTTCACAGTGCACTGGGCACAACTTGGTAAAGAACACGGCACGCCATTCACATGCATCACACAAAGCAGAGGACTGCCACACAGAGGTCCGCCCGCACACGTGAACTACTGTGAATGAGTTCCCGGTATCTCTGAAACAGCAACAGTGTTTTCACATGTAGGCGACGAGTGCGCATCTTCACCAGCTCGCCCTCTCATTTGTTGTTCCCTCCCTCTGTCTGTCTCTCTCTCTCCATCTCTCCACCTGGCAAAACCTGTCTGTTTTGCTGTCTGCTTCTTTCCTACATGTGCACCTTCACATCTACCCAATAAATGAGAGGCTGTGGTTCCAACGCACCAACTGAGCATGACATGCGGGGAATGCAATGCTCCAGAAATTGTTACATGTGTGAAGTTAAGGAAGCATGTCTCCACTCTAGAGGAAGTAAAAATCTAGTGAAGTGGACAAGAGAGGGCACCGACGATGGGTGGATAGGGCAGGATATTTTCAGGTAGATTACCGATGTGGGAAGATTGCAGGCTCGGTGGTCCACAGCCTCAGCCCGTTCCCCAGGGATCCTCTCCTGCTGGTATTCACACTGTTCCCTCTCACATACCAAGGGACTGACCTGTGCTACAAAAACATGTGCTTTCCAGAAGTAGATCGGAAAACCTATGGCAGCTTCTTCCTGCGCTCTCTCTGGGGTCACCTGCATGGAGGAAAGTGAATGGCTGTACCACAAGGACCCTCGAACAGTCCTCCAGAGAATTCCTGTAGCAAGGATCTGAAGCCTCCTGCCAACAGCCAGCAGTGACTCGGCAGCCCAGTGAGTTGGTTGTCTCTGAAGAGGATCCCCAGGCCAAGGCTAGCCCTGGGTGACCATGGCCCAGGCTGACATCTTGTCCCTAACCTCAGATGCCCCGTGCAACCATCCAGCCTGGCTGCTCCCAAACTCCTGACCCACTGAATCTGTGCAAGCTAACGTTCACTGCTGTCTTAAACCACCAGGTTGTGGGATAATTGTTTTTAAATGCAGCCACATAACTAATAGTGGCCCAGAGGGGACAAGATCACACTCAGAGAACAGGTCAGAAAAGAGTTGGTAGAGGTAGTGGTGCTGGGAGCAGAAGGGGGACTCCGGGAAACAGAGATGGAGAGAACATTCCAGGCCAAGGGAAGAAGAGACGGGTGTTGTGGAGGGGCAGAGCATGGGGGAGAATGCCACATGGAGCCATGTCTTCATACTCACGCCGGCAAAAAGCAAAATTAGATACAAATGTGTAACGGGCAGAGTGGAATCTTCAAAAATGCAATGAAAAGCAACGCGAGCTAGAATGAAAGTATTCAAGGCACACCATGGAGGGGAGAAAAATAAATTGTCCTCACTGGCGGAGAAGGTCCTTAACTTTCGCTAACAGAACTCAACCCTCGGACATTCACATGTTGTGCTTACAGGGTCTGTTGTCCTGACGGCTGTGCCGCTGTCATGCCCCAGTCAACGATCCGCCAAAGCTCTCTGCAAACCCCCAGAGGAACACGAACAGCGGTGACTCCTCTGAGTGGAGTCAAGCTTTTGATTAGGTAAAAATAATTAGAAGAGGAAAGCTACCCCATTAAGTAACTGGAATTTATCTTCTTAACAACTGTCACTTTAAATCCCTCTTAGTTAGAGATGGCTTATAAACAAGAAATAAATGACTGAAATCTCAGAAACTAAATGCATTTTCATTTCATCTATATTTAGCGTAGGGTCCTACGAATCGCCCCAGCACACTGCCGACAAAGAAGTCCCTGGCTTGGCGCCTGCCACGGAAGTGCTGGGGACCGTGTCCCACCCGGCATGTCACTGGAGTTCATTATCGGAGTTAGCCAAGTGAGCTACCCAGTCACCGGAGAGGCCCCAGATCCAAGACTCTAATTGATAGACTCAACTTTTAGAAATTAAAATAAGCTTCAACAGTTGAATGGTCTTCAAAATTCCTCCTGGCAGCCAAGTTTAAAATCCTGAAGCAGGTTCTTTTGCCCATTAGTTTGCTTGGAATCAGAATCCCATGAACACGTGGGCAGGTCCTGGACAAGGCCACTGCCTGCCCCCGGCCCTGTCTTCTCCTCTGCTCCTGCTCTCACTGCCCTATGTGGTCCACTCTGTGGTCCCCAAAAGGGCTGACTTTGGCTCTGTTAGCTTCCTCGCAGAAGCCCCGATATTTCAGGATACATGACTTACCCAGAAAAAGACTGTTCATGTCTCCATTTCTGAATCACATTTTTTAGTCCATTCGACCAAAACTTTGGGCGATTGCTACATGTCAGGCACCGTCTTGTCAATGTGACATCCGGAGGTCATAGTCCTATCGGGTGGAAGACAAGTACTTCTCTCCCAGTGCAGGGAGTGCGACCCTCAGGATGAGTTTAGAGACCATTAGAGACCAACAGCCCATCCCTGGGCGCCGTGGAAGGGGTCCTTACATAGCTCTTGGCTCAGTGCATTCAGTCCATAGAGAAGATGGCAAACTGCATGGTTTTGGTAAAGTTATTACATGAAATGATGCAGTAAATACATGACAAGTGAAATGGTTAAAAATATATAAACTCTTTGTCTCCTTTCCTAATGGACAAAATTCCCTTTTCCTCTCCGATACCTGTTCAGTGATTCTATGTCCCATCTGTGGTAAATGTTACCGAATTCAAGAGCATTTCTAACCTCAACATTTGATCCAGGGTTTGGTCCTACTGATCAATACTCTGCAGACTCGTCATGAATATATGGTTTTATTCCTGGAAAGCGACCTGATTTTTGTGTGTCCTGTGGTTATGATACTCACTAAAATACTCTGTTCTCACATGTGCTCGCGATGCAATGCCCTATACTTCCATGCGCATCTTTCCTGCATCGGGACTAACCCTCCCTGGCCTCCGCGTACGCTCTATGGAAGGCGTTTCCCTGGGGACACCCAGGGCTTTCTGTATTTAACATCTCCCTGCCAAGCGACCTGCATCCCCGCTGACGGGGTAACTTGTTCTATCATGTTCTATCTTGCTGTCATGTAAAGATATATGAAAATTTCAGTTGGCAGTCACTGTTTCTGTTTCAGATGTACTTCCCTTCAATATTCACTTCTGATTTCGAGAGAGACTACAAAACAGGAGCTATAACCAAACAGGGGCTGTAAGGATATGGGGCTGGCCAAAGAGTTCATTTAGTTTTTTCTTTAAGAGACACATCTTTCATTTTCACCAATAACTTGGTTGATTTGGATATTTTGAGGATGTTGGCTGTCTCCTGCTATTGGCTTCTAGTGAGTAGAGGCCAGGGAGCTGCTGAACACCTTCCAGTGCATGAGACAGCCCCACAGCAAAGGATTACTTGGCCAAAATGTCAACGGTACCAAGAAACTTCGCAAACCACTTTTGACCTTTTCCATCAGTCACAGTGCCTTCTCCATACACGGCACAAATCTTTTTTTGTGTGTGTGCTTCAGTTGCGTTTCTACCTTTCTCGAAATAATGAAGCATAATACCCTGAAAATGTTATGTATCTTCTTCTATCTTCAATATTAAAATGGCTGCAAAAAAATTTACCAATTTTGATAAGTTTTTTTCAAAATGCATGTTGATATGACAGCTGTTGCAATACAATCTAACAAAATTGTTGTGAATGAAGTTAAAGACAAGTGAGCACCACTAGAGCCATCGCACAGAAAAAACTAAACACACTTTTTGGTCAACCCAACACTTGAGCAAAGACACGGAGCAGCAGCAGTGTCATGCCGTCGAGAGCACATGAGAGTGAGCGTCGGCACTGAAGGAGTCCCGATTCTCCAGGTGCATGAGCACCACGCTGGCTGACCCCTGAATCAGCACCCACGCACTCTCCACTTTCTTCCCCCAACGCCACCCAATCAGCACCGCTCAGCGACCGTATTCTACAGTATTGCTCATCGCACCAGGTGGGGGCCGAAACAGTAAACCAGTTACCTTCACAATGCCAATGCATGCAACCCCAGGTTTGGCTCGAGTTACCCCAGGATATGTATGCCCCAAACTGCCCCTCACAAACCCTCTTGTCCCTCTCAGGTCAGACCCCTCACAGCTCTGGCCCACCTTTCCCTTAGGCATGCACGTTTCTTCCCTGCTTGTCTTCAATTTCTAAAAATACTGTCAGGGTTCAGCAGACCCCCAGCTAACCCTGGTTCTGCACTCGCTTCCTGATTGCCTGTACTGCTTATGTTTACCAAGTATTGTCCTGATAGCCAAGTCGCTACATTGCTCCACATTATCTGAATTGTTCTTCTCCTCCTTTGTGACCCATCTCAGGTCTCCCCAGCTCAAACTCCACACTCACCCACCGGGACGTCCCTGTGAGCTGGCTGCTGTTCTGGGCCCGGGTGGGGATGTCGAGTGTTCCCAGGCACTCTGTCTGAGGTGACATAGCCCAGTCTGGGGCCCGGAGGGAGAACCAATGGGAGGCAGCTACATCCAATGTTTCCTACTTGGAAGAAGGGAAATGTAAACTGGACAGTAAGGAGTTAGCCTGACTGAGAAACCAGAGGAAAGTGAGGAAAACACATAAAAATGCTTAAAATGGAATAAAATAAGATATGGGTACAGAGCCAAGTTGTATGCTTTTATTTCATCCCCTTTGCCTTTGTCCAAGTTCTGAATTCCCCCGGCAGTGAAGAAGGAAATCAGAGTATAATGGCACTGCCCCTACAAGCCACACATAAAGGCCACGTTCTAGGTACGGGAGAATTAGGTCCTGACGTTTATAACATTTGAACCACTCACAGTAAGTAGGCTATGCAAAATAAAAACAGGAAGCCATGGTTACTAGAGAGGGTTAATAGATGATTAATCTCCAGATGGTAGAAATATTTATTTGATTTTAGTATAGCTCACATATTATATTTCTAAATATAGTTACTGTTGACATATTGAACTCAAATATTAACTTCTACAAGTTTTAGGCTGTAGACATTATAACAATACAAATTAGAATTAAAAAATAAACCCTTCTCTCTCTCTCTTTTTTTTTTTTATATAAGAGAGAGGAGGGGAGGGGAGGTAGAAGAAGAGGGAGAGAAACATCAATGTGAGAGAGAAAGATTAATTGGTTGCCTCTTGTAGGCACCTCAACTGGGAATTGAACCCATAACCAGGTATGTGCTCTGACCAGGAATTCAGCCGGCAACCTTTTGCTTTATGGGGCAATACCCAACCGAGCCACACTGGTCAGGAAACCTCTTTTCTTTTTTAAAAGTTAAAATTTTAAAAGCAAATTGCTCAGCCCTTTTTTGTAGTAATTCATTACAATGACTTGGTTAATCAGCAACTACCCTTGCTTTTCTTGCCAAGGCCTTTACGCCATCAGATGCTGACAAATAACTGTGAACAGCGGGCAGATCGTAAGGAAAAGACTGTCGCATGTAACAAAGTGAAATGAACAATTCCAAGGGGCATGTGGCCCATGAGAGGAAACCGCATCTCATGAAAAATTACCACATTACTTTCTTATCCCCCAAATAACAGCATTAATTACCACGTGGGTAACAGGGTGGTGACTGCCTCAGGGGCAGGGGGTGGGGGAGGTGGAGGCGGGTCTCAGGGGATAAATGGTGATGGGCGGAGACTTGACTTGGGGCGGTGAACACACAATCCGACGTACAGATGGCGTGCTGTAGAACTGTGCACCTAAAACCTGTATAACTTTGTTAACCCGTGTTACCCCAATCAATTCAATAAAAAGGAAAACATGTAAAAAAACCCCAATTCTGCAAATTGTATTTATAAAAGTCCGAGGAAGCTCAGAATACATTGCTAGGAGCCCGGGCACGTCCAAGCTGTAATTTCAGAGCACACTCTACTCACACTGTTAGTGTGCACAGCTCAAGACAGCAGAGGTCAGGGTTCACACGGGGCACGTTCAGGGTCACGTCACCCACACGGAGATTGGCGTGGCCCCAGAACACACGCCCACTCCGCACAGATCTTGCTTTATTTTCTCTTTTGTGAACAGCATCTAGAAGCTGATAATGCCCGGATCTATGGTCACCGCCCTCAGCTAAGACCAGAAAGATATGAAGACAGATCTTGTTTCAGTAAGAGCCCCACTGTGAATTAAATTGTTCCAGTGTGTCCCCGGATCTCATGACAGCAAATATTAATGTGCTAAGAATGAGTCCAGTGGCTAGAACACTGAGAACTGTTTACCATAAGAAACTGTTGTAGTCGCGGAGGGGCGGAGAAATGATATGTCTTTTACGGCCCACTTGGAGCCTCACACAGAGATTTCTCACTGGTTTTTCGTCCATTCTTAAAAGTCAGTGAGTGAATGTTGATAGAATTGTGGCTCTTTCATTCCTTGTATCAGAGAAACATTGAAAATTGGGTCCTCTGAAGTACTTTGAGATGAAGAACCCTCCGAAAAGACTAGTCATCTTAAAACGGCACAACAGTGAGAATGCCTCAAAGTGAGGAGGTACTGTGACATTTCTGAGGTACCCTTAGATGGATTCGGCATTAAAATTTTAATACAATTTAAAGATTTGTGGAGTATAGTAGAAAAAGTTATTTTCCTAATCTCCTAGTTTCTTTGTTCCATGTAGAGCCAGAAAAGCAGTGTGTGACATGCCAAAATATTTTGCTAAAAATAATCAAAATCAGCATGCCATAACAATACAAATGAGTTCAGGCATAAACCCAGCCAGGGACCAAGTGCAGAGACTCACTCACCCACCTTGCACTTCCCGGCACTCTGGAGGCTGGGGGGCGTGGAGAGTACCCGGGAAGGGTGTGGCCTCGGAGATGCCCGTCAAACCAAGGCCCCCCTGTTGGCAGCTCAGGTGTGGCACTCCGGAGACCTGGGGCTACCGACCCTTCACACCTTCAGTTTACATGGTGGCACATCACCTTTCCTGCCAGCCTGAGGGCCTGAAGGGTTACATGAAAGAATGTGCCAAAGACAATTCACATCGAGGGTGCCAGCCTCATACAAGCCTTTGAACTAATGCATGTGCTACCTGTGAAGGGAAAATCCAGGGATTTCTGGAGATTCTACTTCCAGGAAACCATGCTGGGGTGGAGGTCCTGAGCCAGAATCTGATGGCTAATCAGAAAACATATCTCAGCATTAAAAAAAAAAAAGGCAACAAAATATCTTATATGACTTTCAACAACTAAGTTAATTAATTTCAAAGCTCCTCTTTTTCTTTTCCAACGAGGTCAGCTGAGCCAGCCCCAGGGGACAGAGGGGCTGCTGCCCCCTCCTGTTAGCCCTGCCCGAGCCTCCTTCATGGCACCCGTCCCAGGACAGTCGATTGCTTATTTAACTGTCTCCATCCTCTCCTCCTCTCTACGGTGGAGGCCGGTACACCCAGCTGCGGTCTGGATGTGGCCCACCACCTGCTTTTGTAAATAAAGTTTTATTGGAACACAGACAGTAGCGTCTACAGCTGCTTTTGCCCTGGGAGGGCGGAGTTGGTAGCCGTCACAGGGACCGCATGGACCACAGAAGCTAAACTGCTACCCGGCTCTTCAAAGGAAGAGCTTTCTCTTCCCACTCCTGACTCCAGGAACACAAGGGCTGCCTCCTGGCATCCCGGTGCCTGGCCTGTGGCAGGAGTTTAGTGAACGCTTATGTTCTAGGTGATTCTCCGACTGTCTGACTAAACGGATGACCGACTGTGAATGCAGAGGGTACAACGGGCAGGCAAACAGGAGCACCAGCGAGCCAGAGGTCCTCCATCCTTGTCCCTACAGAGCTCAGAGGTGGGCTGCCGCCGGTGATGGCTCTGAACATCGTACTCATTTTCAGGCTGCAAACGTAGTCTCCCTCCATTCAGGCCACTTCTTCTGACCCAACCAATCAGGTCTCCCACAGAGAGAGACCAGTGCTTGTGGCTCCCACGTGATGGGCAGGGAGAGGGAAGTGGGCCTTGACTGGCTAATGGAAAGTGATACAGAAAATAGGGTGGAGCCCTGGGAGGGTGGCTGGTGGCCACCCTGTTAGCTGACCCATGAATGACACGCTGTGCTCAGATCTGGCACCAGAGGGCTCTGGGGAAGGCACAGCTGGGGGAACATTTCCTGAGTCAGGCTGAACAAACCAGGGCATGTCTGAAGAATTTCAAAGAGGTCGGTGACCCAGTTAAGGAAGAGGAGGGTGGGCTGAGATGAGATTTGAGGAGATGGCAACAGTCACATGAAGCCTTTGTCAGAAGTCAAGAATTCGACCCTTCGACAAAGGGATGTCAATGCAAACTTTTAAGCAGAGGTGCAATATGATGCCACTTATGTTTCAGGAAATTGCTCTGTTTTAGTGTAAGGGACAGACTGTAGTGTGCAGAAAGGGGAGTGCATCCCATGGACACTGGGAAGATCTCCTGGGAGAGAAGATGGCGAGTGGGACCAAGCAGAGCGGACGTGGACAGACAGACAATACATTTGGAAAGACATAGTGTCTGTGTGTCTCCTACTGAGCTCCTTTCCCTCCTTTTTTTTACTAACATTTGCAGATTTACTCATTTTGGGGAAACCTCAAGATCATACCCCAAAATCCAAAGGACCACTGTTATAAAATGAA
Organism: Macrotus californicus; assembly: GCA_007922815.1. Taxonomy (NCBI): domain Eukaryota; kingdom Metazoa; phylum Chordata; class Mammalia; order Chiroptera; family Phyllostomidae; genus Macrotus; species Macrotus californicus. The sequence continues at coordinate 110,081 of VMDR010001804.1, forward strand.
TACCTTTCAAATTAATTTCTATGGAAATGGAGATTTTTCTGGTGGTTTCTAAACAAATTTAATTCAAATCTTTGCCTACAACCTACATTGAATGATAATGAGCCCGATAATAAAACAGTACATTAATAAGGATTTATAGCAGCACAATTTACAATAGCCAAGTGCTGATAACAGCGTAAGTGCCCATCAGTCAATGAGTGGATCAAAAAACTGTGGTACATTTACACAATGGAATTCTACGGAGCAGAGACAAAGAAGGAGATCCTACCCTTTGCAACAGCATGGATGGAACTAGAGAGCATTATGCTAAGTGAAATAAGCCAGGCGGTGAGAGAGAAATACCATATGATCTCACCTTTAACTGGAACATAATCAACAAAAGAAATCAGCAAACAAAATACAACCAGAGACATTGAAATTAAGAACAATCTAACAATGGCCAGAGGGGAAGGGGGAGGGAACAG